>PVKE010000020.1:91268-163137 GCA_004027555.1 Craseonycteris thonglongyai | reverse complement strand
CCCCACATTCCATGATTGCGAGAGAGCTCACTCTCCCAATGGGCAAGAAGCAGGAAGCCGCAGCCACTCCCAGTCCTGCGACAATGGTGCAGATGGGCGCTCCACGGTAGCACCGCGGAGAATCAAGGAAAGGCAGGTTTAAGCTGCTGGGCAGGGTTTTCTGGGACCTGCAGCCAAAGCCACCTGTTGTGATTCAATCAAAAAGTGAGAAAATTCAAGGTAGGACACGGGAGGGCCACCTGTTCTGCTTTCTCCCATAGGGGCCTAGCTGCTCTTAGATGCTCTGCCTTCCCCTGCACTCTGAGCCCCAGGGAGCGTGGAGGAAAGACAGCCTAAGCCGCCTCTCACATCTTTTCTGGGTGCACTTGTCCTGCAAGTATCTGCGTGAGCCTCTGCCATGCACCTGAAACGATCCCACGAGTAAAGGACGCAGCTCAGCAGCAGGAGTCCCGGGACAGGCAGAGCTCAGTGTGGAGTTCGTGGGGCCCGTTCACCCCCAGGGCCCTCAGCACAGGACCTTGCTGCCAGGACATGTGGTGTGGGCCGGGATCGACAATGCAATGTTTGCTCTAAAAGGCAGGGCTGTCCCTCGTCACCACCCAGTCCCCTGTGCCCCTCCACACAGGGCTCGCATCCAGGGACCACCAGATGGGGCATCTCAGGGCTGTCGGGTCTCCCTTTCTCACGACACTTGTTTCACATCCGCTCCCTCATGGCTCCAGTACGGACTCCGAGCACCTCCCTGGTCAGGACAGCTCAGGGTCAGCACCCAGGGGCAACGCTTCTGCTCTGTGGGTCCCAGTTCCCAGCTCTGTGTGTCAGGAGCCACAGGCGCGTCGTCAAGCTCTGGACTCGGGGTACGAGAGCTGTCGTAGATGCTGTTTATCTCAAGGAGTCCCAGCGCTCTGGGTGCAGGGGACGTGGACAGAAGCAGAAACTGTGAGAGCTGAGAACCGTCAACAAGGGAAAGGGAACCAAGACATAAATGCTTGAGCCCAAACCAAAGCCACACGAGCCCGCCTGTGTGTGAGTCAGCTCCCGAACAACGCATGGTTCACTTTCACAGAGGACGTGAGAGTGTGTGGCCAGGAGGATGGGTTTGGAATTGACCTTTTTCACACTCATTTTATCTGACCCTTGTAAGCAGCAACCTCTACTTCTTGGGTTCTTTCCAACCTGCATTTCAGAAAACCCACAGGACACCTGCAAGCTGGGCCTTTAGGGGGAAGTAGGGGAGTCAGCGCAAGAAATGACTGCTTCCTCCTGCTTGAAGGGCAAGATGGTGATGCATGGGGGACCACACCTACCCTTCTCCTTTAACTTCCACTCTTATAATTCCTTACAAGGACCTTTATATATATTGCAACCATAAAATGATAGTTGTAGTTATAAATGTATTTGCTATTTGGATCAGGCCTTAAGGGAAGATCAATGGAGATGAATACAAAGAACTAGATCTGAAGCCCATACATAACAATTCAGCAGATGATGATAAAGCCATTTTCAATCCACGGGGAAAGAATGGATCGTGCAATAACTTCTGTTGTAATAAGTGACTAAACGTAGGACATGTAGGCTTCTCATTTCATACCAACACAAATTCCAGGTGGATAAAATACTGTCATGAAAAAAAATCACAAATATGAAAGCATGAAGAGGAAACAACAGCAAATCTAAAATCTCAGGGCCTGGGTGCTTTTCTAAGCCTAACACTGAAGCCATAAAGGACAGTTCTCCAGTTTGACGACATCAAGACTTAAAAGTGATTTGCATTAAAAATAATTTTGGTTAACACAAACAAACTGAAGAAATATTTGAAATACGTATGATAAAGTTGGTGTCCTCGTTTTATAGAGTTCTCGGGAATCTTATGAGCCACACTGGTAAACATCCTTAGATAAAATTGTCAAAGGACACCTGTCCTTCTGTCCCTCTCAGCGACCTCTGCGGGTACCAGCACCTTGACGCTCAGTTACTCAGTGCTCCCTGTGGTTCAGGCAGGACTGGCTGGCCGCCCAGGCTAGGAGTCCTCACGTGACCTCAGCCTATCCAGTCAGCAGCTGTCCATCTATTGAGCTACAGTGATTGGCTCAGAAATGGACATGTGCCCCAAGTGGGCCTGATCCCAGCTAATCCCATGACTTGTTCTGGAGTGCCCAGGAAAATCATTCTTCTTCCCCCTGGACCCACAGTTATAAAGGTGTAAGCCTGGAATTGCCAGTGCCCATCTTGTGAAACCCCGGGGTTAACCGAGAAAGAGGCAGAGAAGAAGGGAGAATGGTCATGTTTCAAAATGACGTTTTCTAGGTCTTGGGTCTGATCATGCTTAAAGTGGCTCTTCCCCTGGACATTTCTACTGTGAGCTCATAAATTCTTTGATTAGGCAAATGTGACTTTCTGGCACTTGCAACTGAGAAAGTCCCAACTCATACAAGCGATACATACACACGCACACACACAGAAACAGGAAAGAAGACAAATGCCCTTCAGAAAGAAGAATTCAAATTACACCAATAACTTAAAAATGCAAAGAGAGGGGCATGTTTTGTCACTTGAGCTAAAGAATACCCGGTGTTGACAATGTTTGGGGGACTGAGTGTGCTCAGAAGTAGTCACTGGAGAAGTCACATGGTGCAGTTCTTCTAGAGGGCAGCGGTCATTTGTGTCAAAACCACATCTACCTACACTGTGTACAACTGCCCTTCAGGAAGCTAAGAAGGTGCGTGACTTCACTGTAAAGTGTTCACTACAATGTTGCTTAAAAACAGCAAAAGGATTGGAAGCAGTAAGGAGATGTGCAGTAAGAAGGCGTTGATTAAGCACACGGTGCTGGCATGCGGTGGCGTATGGTGCCACTGTACAAATGACACTGCAGAGAAGGAGAACTATTCGTGAGATGAGGGCTGTCCAGAAAGTATCCAGCCACGTCGTATGAAAGAGGTGGGTATGGCTGGATTTGTCCCCAGACAGCCCTTGTATTACTGCTTGTTTTCTACTGCCATGTAGGAAGTTATCACAACTGGAACGACTTACACAACACCCACACATCACTCACAGGTCTGTGGGCTGGAATTCCACACGGCTGACCTGGTTCTCAGCTCCCAGCTCAGAGCTGACAGCGAGGTACAGGGAGGGGCAGCCGGGGTCTCATTGCTCCAGCTCCCGTGGTTGTGGCCGAGTCTCATTCTTTGAGGAGGGGCATTGAGGTGCCCGTTCTCTGCGGGCTGTCAGCTGGGGGCTGCTCCCTGTTTAGATCCTGACAGTGTCCTCTGCCTCCCCAAAGCCAGCAGGAAGGAATCGCTGTGACATCAAAGCCCTGTCACATTCTGACTCTGGTATCAGGCAATGCCTGGTCCCTTCAGAGAGACCATTACTGGGTGAGATGTACCCTGTGCCATCTCACTGTCTCGGGCAACTCATTTGGGAATGTAATCCCATCTGCAAATCCTCTGCACGGCGCTGCCTGGACCAGTTTGTCACTGGATTAGGGAGCAGGGCCCAAACAGGAGGCAGGAAGTCTCGGGGGCCAGGTTAGAGTTCTGCTACGGAAATCATGAAGTAAAAAAGAGCACATTGCAAAACTAGGTACAGAGTGTTCCTATTTTTTTAACAATGACAAAACAAAACCAGAATTAAAGTCAACAACAGAAACCACAGTGTCCACAGCAGAGCTAGAAGGAACTAGGCACTTTCATATCAAGGAGTTTTTTTTATTTGGTCACTTTTAAGTGCTGTCAAAGCCAGGAAAAGGGAACACGGGGTGGGCGTTGAAACCACAGCTCAGCTCTGTGTGGCCCTTACTTCTCACGAACAGACAGCGTGCTCTACCGGGAGGACTGACGGTGCGGCCTGGAAGGTGGGCGCCTGCCTTATTCAAACCAGGAGTGCAGAAGGGAAAATAGCGTCAAGGGGCGATTTTTACCAAGAGCCATTTCTAAAGCCACGCTCTCCATGAGCGCCCTGACTTTCTATCCAGGGGAGACGACAGTCTCATTTCCCTGGGGCGAGCACCTACAGAAGTCTGAGCAATCACTGTGATCAAAAAGAAACTGTGCGTTCCATGTCGTGGAGGCATCGGGAGACGCCTCAGACGCCTGCAACCTTTCCGGCCCCTGTCCGCAGTAGTTACTTATCTGTCTTTGCACCAGGGGCGAACTGCTCGTGACTGTAAAGCAGGATGGGGTTAGAACAGAAGGGACGACGAGCCGTGGGGGCAGGGGGCAGTCCCAGATGAGGCCATGGGGCGTTCCCACGTGCCTCAGTTTACCTTTTAACACGTCTAAACGGGGCGGCTGCGGCTTAGTCAGCTGTGGGAACGATGGCTTAATGCTGCCGGACCTCACACTTTCCAGGAGGGTCCCCCTGGGAGGGGACACTGGCCACCCCGGTCCCCGTGTGCGTGGGTGTTACCTGTGGCCACCCCTGGTCTCCGGGGGAAAAGGACGCGAAATCACCGCTGGCGCTTGTCCCCTTGGGGGCAGACCCACGGCCACGTCTGGTCTCCCAGGAGCGCCCCCGCGGCCACCCTGGAACTCCGGGGACCCCACCCCGAGGGGTCCCGCACCCCCTCTCCCTCCGCCTCCCGCCCGCGCCCCAGAGGCCGCGCGCACCAGGCCGGAACCGCTGAGCGCGCGCGCGGCGTCAGGAGCGGGCGGGACTCACCTCACCCATCGGCCCGCCCGCTGCCCTGTGCCCCCGCCCCGGGCCAGGACTCGATGGCCCGGACGCGGCGGCATGCGGCTCCTCTTCTTGGCGGTGCTTCGGCGGCACACGGGCAACGCGGTCACAGCCCAGCGCGTCCGGTAGGTGAGCGGCCCAAGCACCGCGGCTGGGAGCGGGGGACGCGAGGAGCGAGGCTGGGCTTGGGCCGGGCCTCCCCGAACCGGGCACCCGAACGGACCGGCCGGGGCGCGGGGCTGCGCAGGCGCAGCGCGGCGAGGGGCGCGGGCCGCACGCGTTCCCTCCCCCGACCCGCGGCCAGGCTGGGGGCGCTGACGCCTGGGGACCGGCGCACTGATTCTGGCTAGTGGGGGCGCCGGGGCTTTGGGGAGACAGCGGGGACTCCCTTACCTTTCAGGGGGGACGGGAGGGAATAAAGCACATGGCGCCGCAGGTGACACACGCCGCAAGCAGTGCTGTGCGCATGAGCGTGCGGACAGGATGCCGGGGAGCCGGCCCCCGGGAGTGACATCCGCGCAGAGTCCTGCGTGTGCAGCGGGGACCCCTGAGGCGCCGGCGGCGGGGGGCGCGGAGCCGCCCTGCCCGGGTCTGCACTGCACACGTGTCCTGGGTCCTCTGGCGAGGGCGCCATCCCTCCTCACCACCCTGCAGGTGCGGATCTTAAGCACTGGGCCTAGCGTGTGTTTATTTGCTGGCTTTGCTGAGGGATGTAAGCCCTCAGGACACGGAGGGGGCTGGTTAGTGCCCCAGGTTTAACAGGATTTTTGTTTTTTAACAAACTGACTTGCTTTGTGAAATTTCTCAATTTACTTCCCCTGGTGGGTCCGCTTTCTCATCATTAAAATGAGCTGCGGGGGTCTGGCTGTCACAGTAGGGGCCACAGTATGGTGGGGGGGGGGGTTCAGAAGAACCTGACAACCCTCACCTGAACCTCCCTGAACGGCAAACGGTTCCAGGTCAGCTGCTAACAGTGAAGGTCAAAACTAACAGCAGTCCCGTGAGTTCTAAACCAGGGTCAGCGACCTGAACACCAGCTCATTCCTGAGCCGTGAAACATGCCCACAGCTGCGCCAGTGACAAAGGGAACCGGGAGCTCTGTGGTTTCAAAGATGCCTCCACGAGGCCAGAATAGGGGGCGTCCTCAGAAACCTTGAGACCACCTTCTAAGTGGAGGCTGCACAAGCTGCTGCCTGAGGGTCAGACGGAGGCCCCGGCCTGGGCCCCCAAAGCCACGGCAGGGCTGAGCGGGGCAGGACCCCGTGCCCACACACACACAGGTACTCGTCTCTACCCTGCGGCCATCTCCAGAAAAGGCTTTCCGTCCGTTTTAAAGCAATCTCAGATACCGATCTGGGTTCCTAGAGTTGTGTGTGCACAGCTCCGAAGGCCACGGGGATGCACGGAGAGCGGAGGGGAGTAAGCAGGGGGCACGGCGGCCAGGCTCCTGCAGCCACTGTGCCCAGTGCAGTCCAGGGCTGTGTGGTGGCATTGGGATGGGTGTGCGGTGGGCAGAGTCCCACCTGGGCACAGTGTGTGACTGTTTTCATTTGCATGGGAGCACTTCAGATAACAGGAGCAAACAGAAGCCCAGATGGAGGCTAAGTGGGAGGGCAGGACCACCCCCATGCCCATCAGCCGGTTGCTTCCCGCTGTTGCAGGTCTCAAGTCCTCTGGCCAACACTTGGGAAGAAAGTTTCCAAGTTCTCTATTTCTCTTTAGAGGTCCCCAGGGAAACTGGCTGTCCGGGAGGTTGTGGGCAAGAGGCTGTCTCATGTGTCCCCTGAAGTATTATACTGGGGGCTGAGCCAGTTCGTCATTCAGCAAACACCTGTGACAGCATCTCCAGTGGGCACAGCACTGCCCATGGGTCCCCCACCCCCTCCACTGGGGACACAGCTGTTCAGCCACAAAGAGTGTTTAGCATGGCAGTTCCAGGCTCAGCACTGTCGTCTGAGGAAGGGTCTAGCCTTCTAGTGTGGGGAGCAAATGCGGACATACAGTTACATGTATTATTTGGAGCTGACTGAGTGAATCCGGGGGAGAGGCACGGGCTGGGGACAGCCAGAGCCCGCGGATTTCACAGACTGACAGCGGGAGCTCCGAGCCGCCTTTGGTGCTACCACAGCTCTTCAGCCAGAGCCACGGAAGACCCATCCAAGGGCACGCACCGTGCAGGGAATGCAGCAGCCTACCCTATGGGGGGCTGCGGGTGGGCGGGCTGCCCGCTTCCTCATGCAGCCGAGGTGGCTGCACAGAAGTCCAGCTCCCACTTGTTCCAGGTGTGCCCCCCGCCCCCACCTCCTGGCCTACTTGCACCTCAGTTGAAGCCCAGCAAGAAAGTGCTTCCGAAAACACAGCCCCATGTCCTAGAAAAGTGTGGAGGGGGTGGTGTTCTGATTGGCAGGGCCCCGCAGGGGCAGCCCTGGGCCTGGGGGTCATCCAAAACTTAGGGACCCAAGGTAAAAGTGGAATTAGAGACGGAGCTTCTTGCTACATACAGCAAATGCAATGGAGAAACGGCAGGCATGCCTGGCATCTCAAGGCTGCTGCTGACACTTCCTGAATGGGCCCCTCCTCCCCTGGCCCTGGCCCCAGCCACAGTCCCAGGCTTCTGAGCTGAGCCTGGGGGGGGGGGGGGTGTCCTCGGCCGTGAGACTGGTCTTGTGTTCTAGGCAGGCTGCCTTCAACATAGATGGAGAGCGATCGTCTTTTAGCTGCCCTGTGATGTATTAATGTTTCTCACCCATCTTCTGTCTGTTTATGGGTCGATAAAGGGACCATCTGGAAGCTGCAGGCCACCTGTGTGTCCTGAAAGACGCCTGTGACTGTGACAGCCCATCCCAAGTCGGGGAGCTCATCCGGGCCCAGGCCCTGGAGGCGGCCCTGGCCCTGCACCTGTACAGGGGGGGCCGGCTTCTGCAAGGTACCCCCTACACACACACATACACCCCTTCATGGGGCAGTGCCGGGAACCGTGGCAACCAGAGTGCCTCTGATGTCCAATACAACCCCCATGACACAGCTTCCCGTTTCCCTGGGGACACACAAAGGGACACAGTCATGTCTCTATCTCCCTCTTAGGACTCACTGTGAAGGGGTCATTTTCTGTCACACCCACAGTGACAGTTCCAGATCAGCCCATTTCCTAGGAACAAGTGTGGCTGTGACAGACAGTGGTTAACGCTCTTTTTCATTGTTGAAATACAAGGGCTATCTGGAAAATTATCCAGCCATTGTCAGTATAACGAGAACGGTCACATGACTGGGTACTTTCCAGACAGCCCTCCTATAAAGCAAATTGATTTCAAATAGTCCTGACAGTGGCTGGCGTCACATGTGATTAACCCAGTGTCGTGTTTATCACAGTGAAACCTCGCCTCCCATTCAGGAGAGTCAGGTAAAATGACACTAACAACAAAACTGGGCCTTTGGTTCCCGACACCACTGCTTTGGGGCGGCTGGAGCACACCGTCACCAAGGCTGCCCTCAGCTCTGTTAGCTGTCCTTACTTTGCAGGCCATGGAATTCCTTTTGGAATCATCTTCGGTGGAACTGATTTAAACGAAGATGTTAACCAGGGAGAGAAGAAAGAAGTGATGGGGGAAGTCCTTGAAGAAGCCAGGTGAAGCCAACTTCTTTGATTCATTTTTCCTTCTGTGTGGCACACTTTGCCCGAATAGTCCTTGTATGCGAGCTGCTGCAGCTGAGAGGTTCTGGACTCCAGTTACTGTTGGACTCACATTCCTGGCTGTGCCGAATGGCAGATGAGACAGGTGCCTGTGGCCCCTGAGAGACACCACAGATGAGCTCTGGCTTCATCAGCACATAAATCAGGCCCAGTGTTGACTCAGATGTGCCCATGCACAGTCTTCTTGACAGGGCTCTTATCTCTACAGATTTCTGGATTATATAAAAACCAGAAATGTGAGGGGCCACCCCCTGGGTTTCTCCATGGGGTCACTGTGGGCATTTGGGGCAGAGCCATTACTCATTGTGGGGAACTGTCCCCCACGTCTCTGACCCTGGACACTACACATCACCAGCCCCGTCAGGTGATATCATGATCTACTAATAACACGTCTCTACACGTCTGTAAGTCCCCCAGATGGGAGCAGTGACCACCCTGCACACAAACGTGGCAGTGCAACCTTGTAAAAGTAGAGAGTGCAGTGTGTATGCATGTGCATGTGGGCGTGTATGTGCCTGTGTGTGTGTGCAGGTCTATGCAAAGGTGATCTGTCAGCATATGCTTTCCTTACATTGTTTTTCTTATACCTTCACAATTTATTATTTTTCGATCTGTGCGCTCTGTAATGTACTGTCTTGTAGAAGGAGAATAACTCTGCATGGTAGGGACAATATTGAATGAATTCATCTCGTAGTATTACTAGCATTATTCATTGCATTGTTATTAAAACACACATTGATTTTTATTTGCGGGGTATTGATCGAGGTTAGTGGGCAGGCAGGTTGCACAAGTCATAGATTTCTTGTCCAACACAATAGCCACACTTGTATACAACAAAGTACTGAGCCTGCCTAGCTTCACAATGTGTTTCATTTTTAACCAAGTACTTGTAAATACCAGTAATTATATTTTCCCTACAAGGTATATTTTACAACCTTTTTTGTATTTTACACTTTTTTCCTTTATTGTATAATAATCAGGTTTTTGGCTTTTAAGTTTTATAAGTATCTGGTAATTATATTAGAAATACCAAATTAAGTAACGAGTATTTGAAATTTGTGGGAAAGGATCGTATTAGAAAAAGTTAATATTCACAAGTAAATGAGCCAGGGAGAGTTTGTACAAAGTGCCCAGCACATGACAGGTTCGAGTTAAACTACAAAATGGCAGTTTTGTGTCAAACTGGTTGAGTGTCAATAACTTCACATCGTTTCTGAGCCACAGTGACACTACAGATGTTCTTGGCAAACAGAATCCCATGTCACAGTGAGAAAAGCATGTTTTGAAACGGAAATATTCAGCCCACAAGCACAGAAGGGGCCGTTCTGCCTTTGTCATGAGAAACGTGTCATGTTTCCGTTTCTTTACTTCCCCGGGGTCTTTGAACTGGGGATGCTCTTAGCAGGTGGTCAGCTATTTATTTATATCAGTATGGACTCAAGGATGTTAATTCCGCTTACTCTGCGGGTGGCCCATCACTTCGTCTATCTGGATGCTCAGTTTGCCCCAGCTGTGGCTGTTGGAGAGGCTCTGAGTTGACTCCCAAGTCCTTTTGCCAATCCCAAGCCATCTTTTTCCCTCCCTTCTTCTCCCCACCCCCACTTCTTTCCTTCCAGCACATTCTTATTTTGGGCACCATGAGGTGTTCCCAGTTCACTCCAAGTGAATACGGCCCTGCCTCTGGGCACAGCCGTGTCTCAGGACGCGCAGATGTCAGCGTGCACCATCATGTCCCTAGTAAGTCCCAGGCGCCTGAGTGCTGTCTCCTGGGCTGGTCACCGCAGATTCACCAAGGTCTCTGTTCCCCTCTTACTTCTGACGTCTGGCATTTTCTTTGCTTCTCTGACCTCGTGTGGCATGAACAAGAGGACGAGCAAGTTTTGAGCTCCATTAATTTCTTGCATGAACAACTTTTTTTTTTTTTCCTGTGAGCAGAGATTAAAGCTAATGGCCAACGACGAGGAGTAATAAAGAGCAACTACTCTTTAAATCGAGCTCCTTACCTTGTCTCTCCCAATTTGTTCTGAAGAACTGTTTTGCAATCATGTTAATTGAATTCTGCCCTAATTGTTTCCTTTTTTTGTTCACTTCACTAGATTTGCTGTCGCTTTCACCGAGTCAATGAGGGATGTGGCACGCCTGCAGTGGGTATGTGTCCATGTGGCGTTGCTGTTCTGTTTGTGCCGCAGACGTTGCAGGGGTGGAGAATGGAACGGAAAGGCAGTTTGTGCGAAATCACACTGTAGCATGTTCTGTCTCCCATATACCGACGTCTTTTATTTGTATAACTACTCTGAAAACGTCACTGTTTTTTTTATTATTATTTAATGTGGTTACTGAATAGCAAAATAGCCTAGAGGCCATACTGTTTCATGTTCTATTTTTCCTTCCTGTGCTCAGACTGAGTGGTTTATAAACGTTACAGCAAGGTCACGTCCACGGGGAAAGGTCTCTCAGGTGGCAGATGAAGGTCCTATTGCTCCGTTTATCTGAGGAGCTCTGAGAGTCGGGGAGTCTGTATCTGTACAAGTTTTAACCCACATGCGACTTGGGGGCCGGTGAGATGAGCTGGCGGAGCCCAAGTTCTCCGTGGGGAGTTGTGTGAAGGCACCAGGACGGCACCTGCATAGCTGTGACACTCCCAGCCTGAAGCCTCGTGCTCAGGTGGGCTTCGCTCTCTGGCAAGTGAAACAATAAATATTGTGCACAGAAAGCTAATTTGTATTTAGAATACTTTAATATGGAAAATGTTTTTCAAAATCAATATAAGCCAGTGGGCTTTGGTCAGATTTCTTTTATTCCAACGATTAACGCTAACCCGGCCCAGAGTTCTTTGTGCCGTGTGTTTCTCCTTGGTTTGCTCGGATAGGATCTGAAAGCACTATTTATGACATTTTTAAAGTCTGCAGAGGTCTTGATATTTTTTTCAGGTTTTCAGATTTTAGAGAAATAATGCTCAGAGATATATAAAGACCAACAGTCAAATCCTAATGTTTCCACAAAGTCAAATGCTTCTGCTCACAGAGTTAAGATACCAGTTTAATTTTGGTTTGTGTTAGAAGGAATTTTCTGAAAGGAGTAGTTTCGGTTTTCAAAGTTCTAAATACAGAGCACATTTCTAATGAACATAGTGGCAAGGCTACAATCCCTAATCGTGGGTAAAGCTGCCGTACAGGTGGGCAGGGTTTGCCTGCCAACAGTTTCTGACATGCCGGCTGAAGAAGGGGCCGCCCAGCCCCTCCCACCTCCCCATAACACTTTCTTCAGCTGCCTAGTGAAGTTACAATGAAACAAAATGCACATTTTAGGCCTTTGAACTACAATTTCTAATTTCACATGGTGGCTAGTAACCATTTTCCCCATCACAGTTAATGTCCTTTTTTTTTTTTAACTAGTAGGGATTTTCAGGACTCTTTCTAAGGCTTATAATTTCAAGGGCATTTTTGGAGGGTCCGCACGCTGCTGTACAGTAAACTGGTCTCAGGCGCTTCCCAGGGTGACGTGTAAAATGTTGCTCCAAGTTGAGACTCACATCTGCGCACTGCCCTGCCATTCACCTGTCCTTCCAGAGCCTTCCACCAGCCAGGCAGGGGCAGGCCCGTCGTCTCTCCCTTGGCAGGACGGCTTCCCCTTCAGCTTGTTTCCCATGAAACTGACTTGAGGACGAGGCCCAGGTGACCGGCAGACCCCACGACGCCCTTCCCCACACGTGTGGGTGGAGAGCATAGAGCCCCGGTTCCCATGCCCGCCATTCACTAGCTAGTTCAGACGTTCTGCGCATGGATCTGGTATTCCGGCCACCTGACACACATGTGCACCTTCTTGGCCTTTTTCTCCTTTGATCACCTGTGAGAAAGCCACTGGCACCTCCTTGTCCCACAGCCATGGAGTGGTGGCCCCTCAGTCTACTCCTGTGACCACTGCCTTGTATCTAAACTTGTGTCGAAATGGATGGCACATGGATTCTTTTTCTCTCTAGTACTTTGGTGATGTTCCACCAGAAAACACCATCAGGAAGAGTATAAGTGTCTAGATCAGTCATGCAAGTGCCACCCACTCCCCTGATGTCAGAGAGGCATTCGGGGTCCTCCCAGGTCCCCAAGACCACTGTGCATGACTCTGCCCCTGGTGCTGCTTCCTTGTTTCCAACATACTGGGTTCTCTCCTCCATCCCATCCCCTCTGTCCCCATCCCACCATCTTCTTCTCCACCATCTCCATTTCCATCCCACCCCCTCCATCTCATCATCTCTGTCCCCATCCCCTCCCTCTCCACCTCCTCTACTCACCCACTCCCTTGCACTCTTTCCATTTAAGGACGTATATACCCCAACCGCATGTCCCCAGCGTCTGCCTGCAGTCTGAGCACATGACATGCACCAGATGGACTCTGTGACTGGCCGGCTCCTGCTGAGCGTAACTCTCTGCTAACGTAGTAACTACACAGCTCTGCAACCATACTGCACCCAACACAAGGGACCTCTTTCCTTGTGCTGCTCACCTTGTAGATGCTGTGTTTCTAGTCAGCTAACCCCCAGAACAGCAGAGGTAACACTCTGCTCTAATAATGTAACTCGTTTACGAGTGGCTGTATAGATGGTGCTTTGTGACGTTTTCCAACAGGATATCTTTATGGCCTTCATTTTATTTCTAACAAGCAGTTGTAATGGTCTATAAAATTTACTTTTTTTTCTTTCTCCCCTCTTTTCAAAAGCCACATGCTATGAGTAAGATCTATGTCCAGAGTCAAGGTAAGAATTTTTAAATACATGCATTTGGAAAAAAAAAAAAAGAATCCTTATCATTTAGAGACGTGTACCATAATAGAAATGTTTGTGGATGAAATAAGATGAGATTTACTTGAAATAGTTCATAGGATGGATACACTTGTATTATTTTCTAACATTAAGATAAAGGACAAAAAGAACATTATAAAACAATAATTAAAGTGCAGATCACTTAGCATTTTGCCCAGTGAAGTACAACGCACTCTGTCAGTGGTTTGCTTAAAGAGAGGCAGACACAAGCCACTGTTTGGGCAAGCTGAGTTGGGAGGACCTGGAACTCGCTGGGTCCAGATCCACGCCTTCCTGCCCTCACCCGCCCTGCCCGTGGGCTCGCTTTACACCCACATGTCTATGAAACACTCAGAACACCAGGGGGCTTCCTAAGGACCACGTGTGATCTTTGTTTGAGTGCTATCACGAAATAGCTGCCTCTGAAGGTAACGTGTCCTGTTTGTCCTCTATCCAGGGATCACCACAGCGCCAAACGCCGCCTTTAACTGGAACACCTTTCTTCAATGCGCAGGTAAGACAGGGGTCCTCTGGTGGGGTCCTGCTGATGGGCATCTTGTCCCCAATGTCATTCCCTGTGCCTGTGTTCTCGTGGCTTTGGAAGGGGGCTGTCGGGTGGGAGATACTGGCTTAAGAGAACAGGACGGGCAGCTCGAGCTGGAGTGAGGCAGACGCTTGTGGGCAGTGGGTAGCATCTCCCCCTGGTGAGGAAACGCCAGGGATGAGGAGTGGGAGAGGGGAGGCCACACCTCTCTCAGGACACAGCGCCCAGAGTTTGGGGGTCCCTCCCTGTGGCATTCGGTCTCTTAAAGATCCACCTCCTGTGTTCACTTTATGTTACTTTGTTAGTTACACACACAATAAATGACCACTGTAAAAAATGGGAATGGAGAGCAGATAGAGAAACACAAGTGTAAGCCACAGGGCATGTCAGCACTGAGGAGGAACGGCTGCTGGTGTGATGCGCCCTTCCTCAGCGTTACACACCCGCGTGTGCATCATGACTTGATGCATCGTGTGTAATGCTGCTATTGCAGCTGTCTGCATTTGTCTCTTTAAGTTCAGTATATATTTACAATGTAACAGGAGTATTTTTATAATATATATAATTATGTAACTATATTTTTAAGGATTTACTTTTGAGGCTGTTATATTTTTGAATTTCACGTGTGAGTTCTTTGTTGCTCACATAGAAATATGCTGACGTCACAGTCTGCAGTCTTGCCGATTTACCTGTCAGCTCTGACTACGTGACCCACTGCTTTGCAGCATTAATCTGTGTCCTGTAAACCTGTGACCAGCCCTGCGGCTGGCGCTCAGGCTCCGGTGACGGTGCTGTGTTGGCCCAGTTGTGGTTGTTAGAAGCGAGTCCTAACAAAGCGTCACTGGGCGATTTCGCCCTCACAGTTGGTGACGCGTGCCACACGGTCGTGCTGGAGGCACCCATGGGCCTCACGGGCAGAAGCTGTGAGGGAGTCACTTTCCCTACATGCACTGAGGTTCGGGGTCTTGCCGCCTCCTCTCTGTGAGTGGTACCATCTAAGCACATTTGCAATGTTGGAACAAAAAACTTTTTTGTACGGTATCTTTAAGTACAGAAGGGTTGTTGTCCACAAATGAGGCCGGTGCGTGTCTGGTCTTGGGATTATAAGCTGCCTAACAGGCTGACCGACCCAGTCATTCTGGTGAAGGTGCTCAGACAGCTGACACTGGCCCACTGAATGCAACCGAGAGCCTGCACGTGCCCTGTTCTCGCCCGAAGACTCCCCGAGACCACAGGGCAGGGGTACTATTAGGGTGCAGCTAGATGAACTTCACGGAAGAGACCAAAGATGTAAACACAGGGCCCCGCCCTCGGCAAAGGTGAGGACACTGCATGCCTGTTTCTGTTCCAAAACCTCCCAACCAAACCTGTACCACATACAGGATGCCAGCGTTAGGCTCCCTCGAAAAGAAGGAAAAAAGTCCCAGCATTGTATGAGAAATAATCTCCAAAGTGCCTTCATCATTCTCAGTGACAAGAGCAGAGCTGTTCTCGGCATCACAGATGAGCCCACGCCATCCAACTGCTTTATCTTGTCGGGACACGCGTGCCGTTCATTGTTCAGAGCCACTGGGCGCGTCTCAAATTGCCTGCTGTAAGGTTATTCTATCCTCTATACATCACAGGACCCGGCTGCAGCATAACTAAGACTCATAATTTCCAGAAGCAGCAGGATCTGTCAGAGTCCTGTCGTCTCCTTGGTCTTCCTACTGAGTGATTCACGGAACAGCAGAGATTTAAAACACTCCTTAGAAAATGCTTCCCCCAGGGACCTACGTGGCTGCGGTTGTGGTACTGTGTGCAATTAGAAGTCATACACGTGTGCTGAGTATCTGGGCACAGGGGGGGTTGCGCTGTGACTGGGCTAAAGAATGGCTTAAGGGTAAGATGTGCTAGGATTCATCGGCATCTCTGGATTTTACGGTCAGGTGTCTGTTCTCATTTGCGAGGTCATCCATCTCTGTCTCTTCCAGACTCCAGAGCTGGACCACCCCCAGCACCCACCCTCTGTCTCCCCTGTTCCCTGGAGTGCACGAAACCTGTGGCTGTGATGTGTCACTTCCACTTTGAGCCTCAGGCGGTGACAACAGAAGAGACAAAGAATCTGAATCCGATTGTTGTGATCAAACACTCACTCTCTGAACTCTTAGGAACCCGTTAACCTTGAGATCGGGGGAGTGGGTGTCCTCACGGAGGGCTCCCTGCAAGTAGGCGGGGAGCTGGCTGATCACTTGGGTCTGAAACGCCTGATGTCCGTCTTATGACCCACTCCTCCTTACAGTTTGCCACAGCACTCGCCAGCAAGCGGTTGTCTCCTCAGTGCACAGCATGAAACCGTGTTTGCTACCCAGACTCCATGCTCCAGCAGATCGACGGGGAAGAGCAGAGCAGTGAAATGAAGAACCAGGTGGTCTAGATAATAGATTAATAAAGAGAATCCAGATTAAAAGAAAAGAAAAAACAGGCTCGGTGAAGTGCCCTTGTGACGTTGCTGTGATTTTTCATATGTGATATAGTAGCTACGTATTCTCACCAGACGATGGATGAAGTCAGTTACTTGGTCTTTGAGGTTTTCCATTCATTTCCAGTAGCATCTTAAATGTTGCTGTGGTTTGGTGATCTGATTTTTGCTCTTAAATGCCAATGACCAAGACATTTAAGGACTGACTCCTTAGGATGCTGGGATGGCTCAGCAGGTTAAGCGCTAGTTTTGCAGCCCCGGGGGTCCAAGGATCAAATCCTGGCCCTGGTCCGTGTGGACCCATATGCTGAACTGGGGTGTGTCCCCAGTTCGGATCTCACGAGGGAGTGTTTCCCATGCAGGAGTCCCTGGCAGGGTTCTTGTGCAGCCCGGCGCCCACCTATGGAATAAAACTATGTAGAAAACTAATGATGTACAGCTATGAAGACTGTGCTGGGCCCTCCCCCTTTTCTGTCTCTTTCTGTCTCTGTCAAAAAATAACAATAAAAATAAATCTTTAAAGTACTGACTCCTTGAAGGCCATCAAACACCAAAACTATGAAACCTTAAATTTGATGTGGCCACACCTTCCTGTTTTTCTGTGTTCCATTTTATTTCTATCATTTTCTCTCTTTTAAAACTCTTACTTGGTTTTCAATATGGTTACTCTACTATGCCTAACTCAGAAATATGGTATTTTTCTTCTTAGCAAAAGTCACTTGTTTTTCATAGGAAAGATAAATGCTACACTATCCCAAGTTTGTCCAACCTGCTGCCCAGGATGGCTTTGAATGTCGCTCAACACAAACTCATAAATTTCCTTAAGACACTGTGAAAATTTTTTTTGCGATCTTTTTTTAGCTCATCAGCTATCGGTAGTGTTAGTGTATGTTGCGTATGACCCAGGGAAACCAGAAGGTGGGACACCCTGCTCTCTTCACAGCCCCCACATCAGATTGTTCAGCTAAAACTTGCTAAGTCTAATGCATGCATCCTGAGTTCTTGAATTCTTTCCTCCTTATGAAAACACATGCGAGAAATAAGCAGAGCTGCTAGGATAAAGTGGGCGTGAAGTGGCTTCTGTTCAGGAGGTGGCTGACGAGTCACTCCGAGGTTGAGGGGCTGTGGTGTTGGGGCTGATAGGGAGCCGACCACAAGGATGACACATTTTATTTTGAAGATAAAAATACCATTCTCCAGGCAGTGGTAACATTGTAAGCGATGCATTCCAACCTTCATTCGTGCTTAACTTGGGTATTAGCGGAAAAGCAAAGATAAAAATAAGTTTGGAGTTAAAATGAGGATGCAAAATCCATCCACCCAAAAAACTAAGGAGGTAGCTGCCTCACCCCCAGATCTGCCTGCACAGGCCAATAGTTTTCACTTCCAGCTGCTCTGAGTAGCTGATCTGACGTGTCAGGGGCACCTAACTGTCACGTGGGTTTTTTAACACGTTGCATACGGTGGGGTTTAAAACCCTCATACCCCTCTGTTCCAGCAGGTATTTAAATGAGACCACGTTGAAATGAACTCTTCTCTTTAAAATGCTATTGCTTCCATATTATTTATAACTTTTCAATGAAATTTTTTGTACTTACGTAAATTTATCCATTGATAATATTTGCTTGTTATATATCAACCAAACCTCATTAATTAAATAAATCTTGCAAAAAATAAAAGGTCAAGTGTAAAAACGAGAATTCTCATTACCCGTCCTTAACGCATGGCTCAAAAAAAACAAAGATTCTCGTGATCTGTACGCAATGTGTTAAGCAGTGCTTTCTTTGCATATGTTCTCTGGGTGCCGTCTTCACGTGTCAGTTTTGTTCTTGAGTTTACATTTTTCAACTCAGTAACAGTCTCCTCCACCTTCCACGGTTCTTCTGCCGCCTTCCTGCTGTCCCTCTTCTCCTCCTTATGTATTAGAACACCTGCAAGTGATGTTGTGGCCTCTGTGTCACGTCTGCAGACACAGAGCATCAACTTCTCCCATCACTGGTGACTTGTATTTTTTAATATATAAAGTGTGCATGTGCATGCGTGCACCCATGCACACGCATGTATGTAAACAAAGCCATGTGTGCTGGACTAAGGTCTCCTCCCTTAGTTCAGGGGGTTTCCCCTGGGCCCTGTCCATCTGTTCTATTTCCTTTGTAATTAGTTAGTAATTTTTGAGAAGTCACTCCCAATTTCCATCCCTGTCAAACTTGCCCTCACTGGGCAATTCTTTGATGGCTCTCACCAGGTCGCGTAGGTGTTGACTGTTTCTCACACCTGAGCTTCCTAACCTTAAAGATGTTCTTCAACTTTTATCATTTATAGCTGTCTCCTGACCTTAGCTTCCTCTGATCTCAAATGCAAAGTCTACACATAAGCTTCTAGCTTCAACTTTTGGTCTAACAAGTACTCGCCAAAGTTTGTATTTCTTAGATATTAGTAAGTTGCAGGAAACTCGGAATATTGGGGAAATATAAAAAGAAACATAACTCAGTAGATCTCAATGAAACTGTCCACAGTTAGTTCAGAGGCATTGTAATTTTTTAAGGCTTTTTTAAGAGGGACGTCCAAATCTTAACATTTCAGTAAAGGTTTTCCCTGAGCTGGTTGTGCATTATTACTGTTATTAATTAGTATTGGTGATTGTGTCAAAGTGGTTCAATGACTTGGTTATATTCCTATTCAAGACTCACAAAAGCACAAAAGGAAATTGCTTGCAATAAGCAATGGAGGAATGAAATGAAACGAATGAAACGCTGTTACTTGCATGATTTTATGTCTCAGTATGTAAGTCTGGAAATGATGAAGTGTTCAGCTTGTCAATTATCACCACTGACCACTTCTGCTGAATCAGCGACCTCTGTCTGCACAGAAGTCACCCCAGCACACAGTGGCTGCGAATGCCTTCCGTGCTCTTGTGATTCCATGGAGGTCTGGACCGGGGCCCCCTTGTGTCACCTGTGCTCATGGGGCTCACTCGCCTGTCCACAGGTGGCTGAGCTCAGCTCAGGTTTACTGACCAGGAGAACAGCCAGCTTGCTGAGTGACAGGGGGGGCTCTCAGGCCAAGCCCTCCCCACTGAGTGTCCTCCTCTGTTGCAGACATCGACCGCGGTGCTGAGAAGCTGCATGTGTTCCTCCTGATATGTGGGCTCCGGCGCGTCAAGGACCCGCTGTACTTGGTGGACGCGTTCGCAGGTACGTTTGTGAGGCCGCCCCCCCTGCGGACCCCATGGCCGCCTGTCAGTGCTGTCCTCAGTGTCCACACTAGCAGACCAACTTCCAGACAGCACTGCAGATGACCAGAGAAATAGCGCCGGGCAGCCCCTTTGCATCTGAGCTGGCAACCTAGGGCTCACACACTTTTCCTTGACAGGGTGCCCACATGTCAGCTCGTATGACAAAGTCAGTCCCGTGTGCCCTTCCGCATATTACTGAGTTCTGATGGCCTGCTAGTGCTAGTTATCTAACAAATTAGATGTTCAGGTAAAGCATCATGTTCTAGAAAAATAGTATTTTGCCTAAAAGCAAAAAAAGTCAAATATTTACATTTTAAATATCATGTAAACTGATGGATGTGAACAAAAGAAAAATGATATAAAATGATTTATATTATAGTGTAATTAATATTAAGCTTCAGCTGTGACTTACAACTATTTTAGAAGTGTGTCTTTTCTTTTTTTCTCCCCAAGAATGGCATCAAGAAGAGCCCAGCGTTTACCTGGTGATCGCAGGTCCCGAGGTGAGCACGTGTGCATTTATCCATCTCTGCTGTCCTCCCCCGTGCTTTTTATGTGTCTTCTAAAACTGGTTGATGTTACTCTCCTAACCAGATTATTTTCTCTTGTACATAAAGTCCGCTTCCTTTTAAGAAATGAAACCCAGACCAAGGTTAAAGGGTCTGAGGCTGTAGATAGCTCACGGGCACGCGGAGGAGCCATAGGAAGCAGGCACAGGTCTGTCTCGAGGAGGCAGATGTTGCACGTGGTCCTCACTGCCTGTGAAATGCCCCTGTCCAGCTCAGCACACACACACACACACACACACACACAGAGTAGCTCCCGCACATGGCCCTGCTTCTGCAACTGACCTGCTCCTGGGTGGAAACGCCGCGTATATCACAGGAGAAACACACTGCACGTGGGGGGTGTCCACACCTGGCAGGGACCATGGCCCAGGGAATGTACCCAGGGGGCTTGGAGGCCCTGCCTCTCATTCCAGGGGGCAGTAGGGCTCCATGCCACCCCTCTTAGAGCGTGCTGTGTCCCCCACTCAGGTCTGAGTGTCCCGCGCTTGGGGCATCTGTGTGGTGACACAGGGCAGCAGTTCATGAACATGAACTCTGGACAAAAGGCACGCGGTGTCTGCAGCTGATGGGCTGTAGTGCGGCAGTGACACCTCCCTTTCTTCATGGGGTCTCTGTTCCAGGCTGCACAGAGCACCCCATGAAAACCTTTCTCTTCCTTTCATTTTGGGTAACCAGGGAGGAGTGAGTGTGCATGCGAACACGTGTGACGTCACTGTGCCACACACTTCATGTAACCGGCATGAGTAAGCTTCCACACAGCTCAGGAGTCCCCTGTATTCTGTGATTCGTCCTTCGGTGGCTTTCTACTACTTCCCTGGGGACCCACACATTTCTCAGTGCTCTGGACCTGTGGACAGGCTGTTTACCAAGGGCCAGAGTGTGCAGCCACGTTGGCTGCCCCATGAAGAACAAGGCACCCCTCAATCCATGTCATTGGTGTAACACATAGACACATACACACACATGTACACACACAGTGCCAGCTTTCTGGCGACAAGAGAATTCCCAGTGCACTGATTAGTGTTAAGGACACAGTGGCAAAGTGGTTATCGTTATTGTTTTCATTCTCTTTCCATCCTTCTGTTTGAAGGGTATGACTGAAAGAAAGTTTCAGTTTGCACATCAAGAGAGAAGGCCCCAAGCCTAGAGCCACTGGCTGGCAACAACAGTGATCAAAACAGAATTTAGTACCGTAGCTATCTTTTTCATTGTTTCTATTTTCATGGTTACGTTCTATTTATGACCCGTGACACTAGCTTCCACATTATAAAAATACCCTTTAGAAATAAACGGAGCTGACCTCACAGGAAGCACTACATGCGCAGGGTGCAGACGGCTGGAAGGCGCACACTGCTCATGTGGGCAGCGGTTACTGAGCTGCTCCCACCGGGACTGGCAGGAACATGCATGAACGAGAGGAGAGTGGTCAGGAGGGGGAGCCCTGAGTGACGGCCTGGGCCCCTGTGACGGCTCACGACCTGAGTCACTAGGCCTTCCGCTCATCGCCATGAGTCATTAATGATCTTACAGCCCTTCTTCCAGAAGGTGCCCACTAACACCCCTCCCCGTACGAAATGAGGAACGCATCCTTAGTGGCAAACGTGCCACCTGCACACTTAGCTGGAACCTTCCTAGGATGTGGTCACTTGTTCTCATTTGCAGGAGACCAGGCTCCCAGAACCAAGTGTGCCTGCAGTGGTGCGGCCGTCTTCTCAGCCTCCCCAAGGCCCTTCCTCCCCGTCACCACCCTGGGTGTCAGCATTCCAGCTGGTGGCGACGTCCACTGCATGGAGCCACGGTCCTCAGCCCAGAGCCACCGGTGGCAGGACACCAGTGATGCCATCTGGGTGCAAGGTGTTGGCATGCCAGCTGTTGGCAGCACAAATGGGTGGTTCTGCATGGAGGACAATGGCTACATGCTAGCTCAGTGCAGTTCATGTCTCCATGCCTCAGCTTACCCATTTGTAAAGTGGGTGAGACTAAGAAAATGCTCCCCACCTCATAGTCTGTCGTGAGGACCACACGTGGGTGTCAGATGTCAGAGCTCCCCAGCTGGCGTGAGCTTTCTGTGCGCACAGGCTGGCTCTGCACCAGCTGCGTGCTGATGGCTGCGGTCTGGCTTTGGTCACCCAGTTCAGCCCAAGTCAGGGAGTGAGTGGTCACTGCTCACAGGGGCCCTGAGGGGTGCGTCCTCCGTGAGTGTGGAATGAGCATTCGGTTTGAGCGTGACGGCGTAATGACTCCTCCCTGGTTTCTTATATCAGAGATGATTTTTCTCAAGCCTGGGAGTTGAAACAACATGTTTTGATAAGAAATAAATAAGCTTAGAGGAAATGAGAATTTTTCTTTGTTGCTTGCAATGCTTCTGCTTTTAAAGTTTCATGAGATGGCTTTTATTAAATAAAAGCCACTGTGCTCCTCCTGC
Organism: Craseonycteris thonglongyai; assembly: GCA_004027555.1. NCBI lineage: Eukaryota > Metazoa > Chordata > Mammalia > Chiroptera > Craseonycteridae > Craseonycteris > Craseonycteris thonglongyai. The sequence goes on along the minus strand of PVKE010000020.1, from coordinate 140,740 downwards.
CCTCGCTCTTGTCTGTGCTTTGTTCCGCTTGGCTTCACCGGGAGATGTGAAAGTGAGCCGATGTGGAAGGCGATGCAGGAAGCTGGTGCTGCCTTCACTCCCCACGTGGAAGTCACAGCTCTGCCTTCAGTTACGCTTTGGTTTGTGTGAGGTGTTGCAGACATCTTGTAAACTCTGGTTTTTCTCCTTGACCAATTATTTTTACCCAAATAGTCAATCATGAGATCAGAAGTGTGCTAATAAAATTAAAAACAAGAGGAATTTCTGACTGAAAATGGTAAAAGAGGATTCCAAAAAAACAGAGAGCCAAACGAAGGCTTCTGTTGGACTGTGCCCGTTGTCCCGATAAGGTTGCTGAGGATGACGTGGAGTTAGAATCAGAAGTGGGGTGGGAGGGCCAACTGGCAGTCATTCATTCAGCCGTCAGGAGTGTCTGTGTGCTTTCTGACCCTCCTCTCTCGTCCGGCTCTTCTTGGTCGTAGCCCATCACAGATGGACTCGGGCTGCTCCTCCCTGTCTGACTGGCTGCTTTCCCTTTCTGTCGAGTCCGGGTCCACTGCCATCACATGCAGTTCTTCTTGGACTGAGGCTCACTGCAGGCTTCTCCTAAACCCATCTCTCTCTTTGCAGGTTGATCCAGTGTTTACAAGGGAAGTCAAAGCCAAAGTGAAGAGGTGAGGAAGGACGTGGGCGGGGCTTTTTGCAGGGCGGGGGCCTGGTGGCCAGGGCATCGCCCAGCACCTTACAGGTCATCCCTCACTTACTCCTTCCAACGGTCCAGGGAGCTCCTGGGCACCATGACAGGCAGGGATACTGACACACTGGGAAACACACAACTCCCTGGCGAGTGGCAAAGATGACACATCTGGGCAGAGATGCCCAGCCTTGCTTGTGCAGGGAAAGAGAGGACAGCGCTCAATGACCACCTTGGCAGAAACTGAAAAGACTTCAAATACCCGGGATTTGGGGAGGCGGGGCATATGCCTCTTGTACCCTGTTGGTGAGCTGAGAACTGCCACCCCCCACCCCACCCACTGGAGAGCAATTTGTTGGAGTATTGGTGGCAAACTGCATTTGTCTTCCTGGAACAGAGGCCACTAACACTGGGGCTAAATCATTCACATGTGGCTTCCCTCCTCAAGGTGACAAAGTGGCTGTGAGCTCTACCCATCACATCCTGCATTTTAAACAGGGAGACAGTAAGGAAGAGGGCCTGAGGACTGGGTCAGCCTCCTTTTAGGTGATTTCCTCATGGACCCCCAGGATCCCACTCCACCTTGCTGACCACCTCATCAGCAAAGGAGCGTGGGAAGTGCCGATCTTATCCCTGTGTACAGTCGGGTGTCTATATTGCTCACAGATACAGAAAGCACGCATGTGAGAACATAACCAGTTGTGTGGAAGGACAGCATCTAAGCCATGGGAGTAGTGGAGAAGGTGGGGTCAGAGAAGCAGCAGCACCGTTGGATGAAAAAAACAAGGCAAAACCAACAGGACAAAATATTGGCAATTCTCAGTGGTGGGAACGTGGGCATGTGTTGCATTATTCTATTTTAGTATTTCTGTTTCCCTCTGTTCATTATGTCTACTATTATCTCTCTTGGTATCTTTAAAAATTTGTTTGAAGAAAAGTTGAATTATTAACGAACGGGTTGTGTTCTAAATCCTACAGAGAAAACTGCAGAAACCTTATCTGACTCACATTGTCTGAGGTGTCTCCTTTGTCACATGTATTAAAACAACAGCAGTTCCATTAGTGGGCTGACCCTCCCTTATCAGGGACAGGAAACAGATTCTCCCCCCACTCTGCTTTTTGTGTTGAGCATTTGATCAGTGCTTCCTTTGTGATCCAGGGGCCTCTCCCCCCAGACCCTCCCGCACAGTCCCTGCCAGTATCGTTTCAGGACTACTGGGGTGCGACTGATCCCTGAGATGCCTCAGGGGGACCTCCACGCGGCTGTGAAGAACTGCTTCGCACTGGTGAACAGCTCTGTGTCTGAAGGCATGTCTGCGGCAATCCTGGAGGTGAGGCCCTAACTGGATGCTGAGAACACAAACCCGTCGTCACCCCTTCTTATTGACGGAGGGGCGTCTTTGTCCATAAAGCCTGCGCTTCTCAAGTCTTGATTAAAAAATAGCATTTCCCTGGGGGTTCAAAAGTAGCTTGTAAGTTCTCTCTGGGACTTGAAAAAGATCATTTCATCTCTCGTTGCCATTTCTCATTACCAGCAAAAAAATAAAAATAAAGTGAAGGCAGCGCTGCCTCAGCCGCTGCGTACCTTCAGGGGAAGGCAGCTGAGAGTACAAGGGTGAAGGTGTGATTTGCAAGAAGCCTCCTTTTCTTGGTTCCTCCTCCCTCTTTTCAGCATGTTCTCTTTTCCTGGAAGGAGGAGCAGAGTAAGGGGTCTGAGGGGAGTAGTCCATCCAGTCGCCTGATCGAAAGGGACTGGATGAGCGCCTTCCAGCACAGCCCTATGGTCTCTGAGTTATCTGTGCTTCACAGGGAGAGGTTGGGATGCGAAGCCCCTGCTGCTGGAATTCTGGTGGGCTCTGGTGGGCTCTGGCAGGCGCCAGCGCCTCTGCAGAAGGACTTCACCCAGGCTTGCGGCCCCTCCGCCACCCCTTCTCTGGGAGCACTGTATGTGGAGGCGTTTTCACCCGACTGTCTTGGCTGCTTCGTGCTGGTTACTTGCAGCCACGAAGTGTGTCTAACACGAAGGGCTTTCCTTCCTCTCACAGTTAGATCCTTGCATTCGGACTCCTTCTGAAGAGCGCACGGTGTCAGCAAAGGGAGATGGCCTGCACGTGCCCCTGCCATAGCCAGTGTTCAGTTCTGGGTTTTCTCCACGTTGTCAATCACAGGCTGCCACATTCACATTATTTCCCATAGTTCTCAGCTCAGGCGTCACCTATGACAGACACAGCATGAGCACTGACTGGTCAGCATGTGACAAAACTTAACGGGAGCTAAGAACACAGGTGGCTTTGAATCGGGGTGCACGTTCTTTTGCTCACTCCACGGGTTTCTTCTTTCAGTGTCTGCTTAGAATGCTGCTATTATTGTATCATATTTGTAATATCCATTATACCTTTGGACACTGGTTGAATTGTTTGAGAGAAGGTATGTGTGTACGAGAGAGAGAGGTGAGGACACAAAGCAGTCTCCATAGTTGTGCATCATTAGTTGTGACATAGTTTCATTCCACACAAGTGGGTGTGGGGTTGCGTGGGGCAGGAACCAAATTGGGGCCTCCCACATGGGAGGTGAGAAACTTTGCTGCTGAGCATCCCGGCGGTTACCAGTTGCACCACAGTTCAGCATGTGGGCTTGCACTGGCCGAGGCTGGGATTCGATCCCTACACCTTGCAGTAGCAAGGCAAGTGCTTAACCTGCTGAGCTATCCTGGCATCCCTTGAAATTACTAAATTTACCAGCCAAAAAGATACAATTTCAGAACCTCAGTTTCTGAGAACACGGTAACTAAAGCAGGAAAAAAAAAGTCCTCCCTAATTTTGAGAAATGACTGAAGTACGCCTGACATTTGCTTGTAATGCTGCATCATTTAAAAAAAACCAAAAAACAAAATAAGCACTTGGCTGGGAGCAAGCAGCTTATGCCTACACGTTGTGACCGTGTCGGATGCTTGGGCAGCGTGGCTCACGGGCCTGTCACGTGCTTCTCTCCAGCCAGATGTCAGTGTCACTGCCTGGGCTTAATGGGGAGCAGCAATCTCCTCCGTGGCTAAAATCAGCTTCCGCTCTGCAACTGGAGCAGCACGGCTCACTGATCGCATTAGCTTTAAAACGTGCACTGTTAGGGCACCATCCTGCAGAGGCTGCTGGGTTAAGCTTCTCTGTAAATACACATTTTCCCCTGAGTTCTTAAGAAAAGGTAAAGTGGAATTCAGGAACGACTTCATAACTAGCACACACAAGCATTTCACTGCACATGAATTGCTGTCAAATCTCATTTACTTCAACGGCAAGGCAGCTGTTAGCAATTCTGAGTGCTTTAAAATGATGTTGTGTTCTTTTTGAAAACTCCAAAATAACCTTTGGGCTGAGGGTTTTGAATGGAACTGATTTTAGAGGAGTGATGAGAGTGTGTTTCATTAGAATAGATTCAGATAACCCGAGTGGTTAATCACAGAATAAATGCATATCCCTGATGAAGGGAGGGGGCTTTTGACCTTTCAGAATTAGCTTTGTTTTCTCATGAAAGCTTATAAAAATCCCATTTGTGAAAACACATTCCTTACTTGATAAACTCCAAAAATCGCAGTTCAGCTGGATGCGCAGCGTGTTGTGCTAGTTTGATGAGCCAAGGACCTGAAATGGCACAGGCTCAGAAAGAAGCTACCAGACGGCAACCAGCCTGTAATGGGAGCATCACTCACTGTGCTGACATCATGACCTCATCACACGTCTGGAATCTGTGCAGTGACCGCCGGACCCTTCAGTCATACAGAAGAAGGCCGAGGAGCCCACTCCCACGTGACAGGTGGGACAAGGAAGTGCATTTGCTGGCTGGTGGCGCTTCACCCGGGCTGTGCATCAGGGTCCCCTGAGGCGCTCACAGGTGTCTGACCCCCACCCCAGGCCAAGGTGTCACAGCCATCGGGTGGGGTGGGGCGGGAAGCTGGGGCCCAGACGTCGAACTCTTCCTCTGTTGTTCCGACTCACTAAGCTGTGCAGTGAGGTTTGGACCCACAGCGTTAGCCACGGACGAAGATAGTAAGACCAAGTCCATGCAAGACCAAGGCCCTGCGCTCTTCGCCCAAATACCAGATTGCACCTGCAACGTGTCGGAGGCCAGGAGACCTGACCCGCGCGTTTGTGAAACACTCGTGACCCTAATGGTGAGACATCGCCGTTTCAGGAAATGTTACCTGTGCTACCCAGTGGCCTTTCCTGAGTATGACACAACCATACCTGCCTTCACCCTACAGAACAGAAGTGGGAAATGGTGACGCGCTGCCATTCTGGGATGACGAAACCTGATGAGCACTGAATGCTAAGCCAGGGTTGTTCACACAGGGCCACCCTCTTACTCGCAGCTGTCTAGGTAGGCACACCTGGTGTTCTGGTTCTGCGTCACCTACATCTCCCCAGGACACTGAGCTAAGATGCAGGCCCCAGATAACAAGGGGGGCTGGGAGCAGCGCCTTCCTGCCCCCAGGCCTTTGGGAATGCCAAGCCTGCTGGCGAGTAATGAGTAATGAGTCACATTCCTTCTTGCGTGCAGTCCCGTGGCATCCTGACTGCTCATGCTGGAAGAAGAGGACTCTTTGGGGAAGGTATCGATGGTAAATGACAGTGCAGACTCCAAGCTGTCACTGAAGCCTTGTCAGAGGGACATTTGGTGGCAGGGTAGTAATTGTGTCAGGGAACGGTTAGAAGTGTATCTTTTTCCAGAACCTGGCAAATACAGTGAGTGAAATCCAGTGTGTTGTTGAAACCCCAGTGTTCAGCTGGGATGTCACTTTGTCAAGCTGTGCTTTCTGGGAGGTGCCTGAGACCCAGTGGACACAGCAGCTGACCATGTGCTGGCTCCCCTGGTAGCGGGACTGGACTGCCCACCTGCCTCCCTTCCACCCTGCAGGCGATGGACCTGCAAGTGCCCGTCTTGGCCCGGAACATCCCTGGGAACGCAGCCGTGGTGAGGCATGAAGTGACAGGACTGCTGTTTTCCGACCCCCAGGTAAGAGGAATCCCGGCCCTGCTAGTCTCAGTGGGCTCTGGTACACCTCCCTTAGTCTGTGACTGGCGTGTTTGCGTCAGCCCTCAGCATCCCTCTCAGCGCTGTTGGCCGCCCCGTGTGACGTGTGGTGTCTGCCGTGACCCCATGGGCAGCCGCGTGGTTCCAAGTCCTGCCCGTGCAGCCCAGCCCCTGGGACAGAGCTGGTGCCGAGTGTCCACAGCGGGGCTGAAAGCAAGAGCCCAGCTACTTGTGTAGAGGGGATGGGGATTGGGAAGGAAAGCGAGTTTGCTTTGGGGAGCTTATCAAAAGCAAAGACTGTATTTGGGGGTTTTAACAAAATGAAGATTAAAAATCTTTAGCTGTGACAGGAAGAAAATAATCTTCCTTTGTATACAGTGCACCCCTGGAGAAATCTAAGTGATGCTTTACAAAGCTACTCAACATTGATTTTTTGTTACCACCTTATTCTTTCTCTTTCTAAGAAGAAAAGAGCCAGCCTATTTCATGGCTCCATGTTACAGCCTCAGAATTAAACTGCCTTTGGCACTTAATGGAAGCTGTAAATCCATATTCTTTCTCATGGTCAGATTTTTAAAGTGTGGCCCAAACTAGTTTTGTTGGGAGGTTCTGCTTGTTTTCTAGACAATTGTAGAGAAAAATACATTTTCAAATGATGATGATGATGATGATGATGCTAGCTACCAGTTATCGAGTGCTTATTACATTCCAGGCACTGTTCTAAATGTTCTACCTGAATTTGCATATTCATTCAAGATTCTGTTTCTTTAAACGGTAACAACACCGAGAGCCACCCAGCGGCTCAGTGCCAGAGAGGGTGAGGCGTGCAGAGGGCGGCGGCCTCCAGACGTCTGGTGGGCGGTGCTGTGCTCAGGCCTCCTTTCGCCTGAAACCCCTGTACCTCCGCACACACTTCCTCCTGCAGCATCCCTGGGGGGAGAGGCCCCCCACCTGTGGGGAATAATGAGGGGCACAGGTGGTGGAGGCTTGTGCCCCACTCAAGACGAAAGCCGTGTTGTCTCAGAGTCAGGCTTGTGCACAGCGCAAGGTGACGGGCGGCTCTCCTTGGGGCCCTGGTGTGTGCAAAACGCTTCTGTGCATGGACTGGGGTCATGCTCACACATGAGAGGACAGACTGGGGAGTCTCCCCCCGACCCCGGTCACTTCAGACCACTTCCTCCTTAAGAACCTGTGGCCCATGTCAGGCAAACTATCATTCCTCCCTTTATTTTTATCATCAAATTTTTAACTTTTTAACCCAAATACAAGGGCTGGCCAGAAAACCTCCCGCCGTTGTCACTGTGACGGGAACAGCTACATGGCTGGAACTCCAGACCGCCCTCCTAGGCAATCCTGGGCATCAGGTGCATCTGTGCCATCATCGCCCGGCCCTACTTCCTCGCCGTGCACACGGAGGTGGGCGCTCCCAGCCTGGCCGATTCCCACACCAGCCCCGGGTCCAGGCCTGCATTTCCTGCCACCATCAGGGCTGGCAGTGCCCATGTTTCCCGCCAGGGCCTCGGTTAGCACTCGAATTTCCAAAGCTGAGACAGAACAGTGTCTAGATCTGTTTTTCCTCGAGAGGTGGCATTCCCAGACCTGGTTTCTATTTCCTCTTACGTGTTTTTGTGTAGACGCTTTCATGTCTCATAAGTTGCTGTCACAGATACTTTGAGAGACTTGATCATGACATGGCATAGAGCCCTTGATGAACACCCCGCCCCATAAGTATTTGCCAGTCAGCCCATCAGTTTTCTGGTGAGTCCTACAGGTGACAGGTGTATAGATCTGTCGCGCTTTGGCGGGAGTGAGGACAATGACATCTGCACTTGTTCCATGGACATCTGGTCCATCCGATGAGGCCTCGCGTGCCCGGCGGTGGTGCTGCTGCTGGTGGCCAGGAGGGGGCCCCTCACCCTCAGGTGGCTCAGGCTTCGCCATGTGGCAGCCTCGGGGCTCCAAGTTGGGCGGGGCGACCTCTGGAAGCTCTGCGTGGGAGGCCCCCGCATCACTTATGATGTACTCTTTTGTCAAGCAATCATAGGACCAGCCCAGACTCAGGAGTTGGGAAAGCCACCCCCACCCCAAAAAGGAGGAGTGAGGGAGTCATATTGTAGAGAAACACATGTACAGGGATGGACGGGGGCTGTCAGCACCGTCCTTGCATACGCCCCACCCCGGTGAGCAGCAGCAGCTTGTCACCAGACACTGGTGCGGCCTCAGTGGGCACAGGGCTCCCGCAACCCCGAAGAGTCACCCCGAGCTCCAGGTCGCTATCTCTCTCCAAGAGCACAGTGTCCCTTTTCCTTTCTTGGCGTGTTTGCTTTTCCTTGTTTCTCAGCCCCTCACGCAGGTTTCGTTATGTCGATAGCCAACATGCTTCTGCTGCTTGCCCACCTCTCTCTTGTGTGTTTTTTCTTCAGTCTTCCATGCAGGTAGAAGAAAGGGCATCACATTTTATCCTGGAAACTCTCTATTCAGGATTGTGTCGTAAAATGGTTGGACCTTCTGTAGAAATCATAAGTGGGAGGCCAGGGAGTTCAGCAGAGTCCCTGAGTCACACACAGCAGAGAGGACTCGCATCACAGAGTAATAGACTGAAGCTGCAAGCCTCTCAGTGACTTTAACAAGAATGGTGTTCTGCTATGAGAAGGGATAAATACGTCTTATTTTTATTATAAACAGAACACTGACTTACTATAAAGTGTGCACATGTACCTAAACGTGTAATTCCAGCCTGTCATAAATGCCGCTATTTATACTGCTAGCTGTAACAGGCAGCCCGCATTTAATTAACAGTAATTTGGAGACCATGTGGCTGTCCCTGTAAATAGTGAGGCACTGCGTGTGCATCTCAGGCGTTGCTGCAAGGGGGGACTTCACAGGGTTGGGGGACCAACAGTGGTGACAATGGCCCTGACTTATCTGACCCTCTCGCCACCCCAGCACACAGGCACTGTCCTGGCCCCAGGCAGAGCGGCTGACAGGTCACTGACCTGGAAGCCTCCTGGCCTGGGAACCCTGCCTGTGACTTACGCACAAGCACCATGAATGCCGGACGTTCCTCTCATCTCCCTGAACACGCTTTCACAACCCAGATGATTCCAGTTCTTCAATCAGGAGGGGCTTTGATATCAGAAATGGGTTAGCAGGACACTCTTTCACCACCACGCCATGTCTGCGTGCGGCAGTTAATAATGCACATTTGAGGAAGGGGGGAGGCCCCGCCCACAATCCCCTCTCCCTCTTCCGGCGGGTCTAGCGCAGGCTGAGCAATCAGTAGTCACTGCCCCTTTAAAGGTAAGTGTGGGGCTGAGAGAGGTTAACCGGCTTGCCCAAAGCCACATAGCTAAGCTACTGTGATCCGAACGCAGAGCTGACTTGGAAGCCTGACACTTCCCAGTTCACCAATGACGCCCATAATCTGAAGCCACGCTCCGGGGCCAGGAAAGATGAGGGAACCAACACAATGAAAGACAACTGGGACAGGGCAGTGCTGCACGTGGTACGGGCTCAGGTTCTGCAGTAAGGGCCACGTTCACGTCTCCGCACATGTGCAGATGAGGCAAGACAGTGAGGAAGACACATAGCAGGCTTTGGTGATCTAGGCAGGAGAGGCAGGAGGCATAACTGGTGACTCCGTATTTACCCACTATGTCCGTCCCAGCCTGTGTGCGCATGTGTGTGCGTGTGTGTGTGTGGATGTGTGACTCCTCACCCACCCCATGTTTGCATTAACCCTCACCCTCCTTAAAGGCCGCTTTCTCCAGGGGAAGGAGCACCCAGGAGCTCAGACAGATGCAGCTTCTGCATGTATCAGCACCCCAACCAACTGCTCACATCTGTCTCTCCCCTCCTTCTCTGCAGGAGTTTGTTCAGCTCGCAAAGAGGCTGCTGAGTGACCCTGCATTAGAGAAGGAGCTCGTGGCCAACGGACGGGACTACGTGAGGATGTACCACTCGTGGCAAGTGGAAAGAGACACCTACCAGCACCTCATCAGGACCCTGGAGGGGGGCACAGAGGACTGAGGGCATGTGCCCGCTGCCTGCCACCAATGTGCAGCCCGGGGCAAATAAATCCTGGGCCAGTGGGTCCAGCCCGCATGAGAACCGAGCCAGTCTCACTGGAATTGCCCATGTGTCCACCATAAGGAGCTCACCCAAAAGCTGTCTGCACTTCCTGCCTGGTCCTGATGCAGATGCAGAAGCTCATAGGCAGCTGCCACGGGGGAGGGGTGGCTGGTTTTAGGAGGAATTCAAGGGAGAAGTGAATTTGCTGCTTTTGGACCTTCCTGTGGACAGCAGGGCCTGATTTGTAAGTGCCACACCTCCCACCTGTCTTCCGATGGCCTCTAAGCCATCGTCATCCATACGTGTCCCCTGTAGGAGCCCTGGCAGCACCTGGTCCTGACACACACACAACTCTGTGGACCCCGGGAACAGTATTGTGGGGTCCCTGTGCACACATGCCTCCATCTTCAGCTATGCAACTGGAAGGCAGCAGGTACCCCTAGAAAACAGGCAGGTGCCCCCTGTAGGCTCCATCCATGTGGTCGAATTCCAATTGAGAACCGGATTGGAAAACGGGCCCACATCACCTGTGGCCTGGAGAGTCCTCCGTGACCCTGAGATGGGGACTGACTAGGTCCTTGGGTTCAGTGAGACCCCTCTTCCCCTCCCAGCACCAGGGACCCAGGGAGGAGTGTTGACTGGGTCACAAGCTTCCGGCCCATAGGACTGCCCCACAGGGGTCTGAGTGACATTACCCAAGACACAGCAAGTTCAGCCAAGTGCAGCCATCACTGCCATGAGGTGCCGGCACCGCAGCCCGGCATCCCCAAACGCGGCTTCCTCCTGTGATTGCTGTGTCTGCCGCTGTTGGATCCTGAAATCACTGTGCTCCAGCGGACATCCAATGATGGTAAGCGGGGAGTGACATGTTCCGTTGCATCGTGTCACGAAGAAAGCAATGGCTGTAGGGAGGAAGAGATCACAGAGCAGGCCCCAGCACTGGTCTCAGGAAGCATTCTGTGAAGTTAGTTCAGCAGCCTTCAGACTCCAGATGGAGGAGTCCTGGCCCACCCCACCCTCGCCTTCAGCCTCAGGACAGCTTGCTCTCTGATCATTACGTTAGCAAAAAAAAAAGAAAAAGCCAAATCTGCATCTTGTTTTTAAAAGACTAAGCCTCATATTAAACGCAGCTCTGATGGGGATGAGAACAGCACGTTTAGATTCTATGCCACTGAACTTGATGCTTCATTCTGCTGCCTCAGCGTCAGGACAGTCACTTCCCAGAAAGGCAGTTAACTGGGACAGTGGTGCCGCCCGGGGTTTGCAGTCCTGATACCCAAAGCCCCCGCCTGGGCACAGCGAGGAGAAGGCAGGAGAGACACCCCATGTTTGGGAGACGGCTCTGCGTAGCTGGAGTGAGCAGCACCCAAGAAAAGAAAAGGCCCAGCGCTGTCTCAGGTACTGTCCAGCGACACTGCTGGTTGTGAAAGACTGGCTGTCTAGAAGCTCTCCTGTCCCTGCGTGATGACACTGGATGCTTGATGCCACTGTTCTTCGAGTCATTCACTTACTCTTTACACAAACACGCACATAGTCCTCATGTACTTAGAGCTACAAGGTCCACAACCTCACTTCTCTGCTGCGCTGGCTCCTAAACACCCCCGAGCACGGCACAGTCAGCAGGAGGGGCCGTGGGTCTGGTGCGCTGGCCAGTCTACAGCCCACACGGGAGGGCACGTGCTCAGGGAGGGACATGAAAGGAAGTCACCATCTGAGCGTGGGGTTACCAAGCGGTTCCAAATTTCCACATAGAACTGACTCTCCAGCAAGAATGGGGAAACACCCCTGGGGTCCGGTGTCATTGAACCTATATAACCACCGCGCATTCATTCAGCAAGCACTATGAGCAGTGAAGCACCAGGCACTGCTCTCAGGCCCAAGGAGACAGCAGTGAGCCAGGGCTCACCCTCACGGGGCGTCACTGCTGGCAGGACAGGGACGGGGCCTGTTCAAGCTGCCAGTCGCCCAGACGCTCAGGACCAATCAGGGAGGGCATGACCTACAGGCAACTGAAGCCCGTCACTTTCTCAGAATGAAAACCACATCCAAGGCACTAGAGTTAAAAGGGATGACCTCATTTTTTTCTGTGGGAACAATCTAATCTTAAAGAGATTATTCTTACAACCTGCTTTTTTCAGACTCACAAATAGTCCTTAAAAATCCAGGTGGAGAGAAATGTCTTTCCAAAAAGCTAAGCAATTCTGCTGAATTACAAAAGCTTTCTTCTCCTTAGGAACAAGAGTTTGTGTTAGGAAGCAGGGATGGCTCAGCGGGTTAAGCACTCGTTTTGCAGCCCCAGGGTCAGAGGATTGAATCCCGGTCCCGGCCCATGCAGACCCACATGCTGAACTGCAGTATTCTTCCCACGCAGGAGGCCCCCAGTTCGGTTCTCGCTCCCCCTATGTGGCCCCTGGCTCAAGGGGGCATGTCTCCCATGTGGGAAGCCCCCAGCCCAGTTCCTGCCCTTCGAGGCCCCGGCCCACCTGTGTAGAATGAAACCATGTCAAAAACTAATGATGTACAACAATGGAGACTGCTCTGGGCCCTCCCCGCTTCTCTCTGTCTTTCTTTGTCTTTCTGTTTCTCTCTGTCAAAAACAATAAAATAAATCTTAAAAAACAAGAAAGGACTCATGCCCTTCTCGGTACAGGCGCTGGAAATCACCATGTACTTCAGAAAGTCTCAACTATTACAAGAGTCAAGTTTCATTTCAAATGGATTTTCTTCTTTAGCATCTCATATAAAAATATGCTAACCCCAAATCAGAAAGGTTAATAGCCAGACATCTGCAAGAAACTGGGGAGCAAAGGGCCAAGCAACAGTGGGGCGTGAACTTTCCGATTTGGTATCTGGTGCAAATCCCCCCACCTTGGAAAGCTGGAAAACCACTTCTGCAGTCTAAACACCTACTAGCTTTCCGCTAAGAAGGCTTCTGCCTGTTATTTTTCTATCCGTCTCTCCTGGTGATCACATGTCAGAGGCTCAGTGGGCATATAAGCAACTGATACACGAGGTGACTGAGAAAGCAGCTGCGTTTATGACTGAAACGGCATCACTCCTCCCGTTCTGCAGGGAGAACATACATTAACGGAACACTGCCAGGCACAGCTCTCGCTGCTGACAATGGGGCGTTCTGCCCAAGCCCCGGGCCCCAGAAAACAACAGAGGTCTATGTTCAGGGATGGGCTACTGCATACTTGTGAGGATGTTAAGGGGGTGATTCAGAGTCACTTTCCACTCAAACATGGCGTGCTGTTTAGAGGATCAATGTGGCCGATGTACTTCTTGACCCAGCTGAAATTAGCCATTTTGTGTCCTTCAGTTTATCAGCCATGTCAAGACCCTTCCACATGAAATCCCAAAGTTAGGTGGCAAGTGTGCCCAGTGGATTAACTGCAGACATTTGGGGCCCCCCTCTTCAATGCAAAGGTGACCAGGATGATTGAAGGATTTACAAGGCCAGCCCAGGAGCACCACATGAGCCCAACGTGATTACTTCTGAGCTCCCTGAGCTAACTTTCCCATCATTCTTTAATAACTAGTTATTAGAACTTGAAAATCTCCAAAGAGGAGGCTTTATTTTTCCCGGTGGAAGGTAGTGGTGATAAACTACATCAGAAAAAGAAAGTATCCATCTTTGTCTATGAGCAATTTATAACTCAGTCAACTCAAAACACATAATTAACACCTCACTGTAATTGGATGCAAAAGCGGCATTTGTCTTTAGACTTTCTTGTCCCTCTGCCTTCAGCTGAGCCTTCACTAGAGAGCCGTGAAGCCCAAAGACGAGGCTGCAGCTTGGGGAAAATCTTTCTGGTTAATCTTTTTCACCTACACCATTTCCATAAAAAAAGACACAGTTCTTCAAGGGCTTGTCACAGGAGGTGAATGCTTCCTTGTGGAAACCCAACTATTCAATGGCTCAGTGGGAACCGAGAAGTTTTCATTATGGTGTCTACTATAGTGTCTTCCCTCTTGGAAGCTTTCCTCTTTCTTGGGTTCTTCTCAATTGGACAGAAGCCAGTTGCCAGGAAGGTGACAGCCCCATCTGGGTGCCCCCTACACAGTCAGGCAGCATGACCCAAGGTCCTTCATTTTCTACGTTGCCCTGAAGTGACTTGCAAGGATGTCCTTTCATGGCCAACTCTGGTCGTGGGCACTGGGTTGCCATCCCCAGGCCCTCTCCACACCTCCACCTGCAGTCCATTCCGATCCCATCTGGGTTGCCTCCAATGGGACTCATACATCATTTGTGAGCACTTCTATGGGTCAGGCGCTGTTGTAGACTTTGGGGAATATGGCCATGAACCATGAAAGGCAAGCTCCCTGCCCACATGGGGGCCATGTTCTAGTGGGCAGAGTCAACCATAAACCAGAAAACAACCCAAAAAGGTGGTGATATGTGGCACAGAGAAAACAGGACTCGAGGGTGAGATGTGTTGGTTTTGGATATTTGAAGGAGACATTTCCGAGGAGGGGGCACTTACAGAGATGAGAGAGGTGGGAAGGAAAGAGGGAGGCAAACAGCTAGAGATGAAGAGTCCATGTCAAGGCCCTGAGGGGGCAGGGAGCTGGGGGGCAGTATGGATGGAGCTTACCAGGGAAGCGCATGGAGGTAGGATATGAACTGGCATCTCACGGGGTTCAGGTCGTGGAGGGCCTGGCTGGCACTGCTCTTTCAGCTGCACAGCAGAGAGCTTTATGTAGGGGAGTGACATGGTCAGAGCTGCTGTCCAAGTGGACGGCAGGAGGGCAGGGCGGCTGGGACACACGTGGCTTGGGCAGGATGGCAGTGGAGGACAGAGAGAAAAAGGACAGACTTAAGGTATAGTTTGGAGGCAGAGCTGATAGGATGTGCTGCTGGAACAGACAGGGAGGATGCAGGAGAGTGAGCCATTGGGGTGCTTCCTACTGTTTGGGCTGGAGCAGCTGGGTGGATGAGACTGGGGAGAAGCCTGTCTGGAGCATGTGGCTGGTGCTGCTGGCTGCCTAACTGAAGCCCCCTCTCCCTTCCTCCTCAGCCACAGAACCTTGGCTCTACAGGAATAGCAGTTTATTCAGATGAAGTCCACAGTCCTGGCTTCCCTTGCAGCTAGGCTTGACCATGTGATGAAGTCCTGGCCAACTGGATAAAAGCAGCAGCAGTGGGAGGCACTTCTAGGAAGATCCCTTAAAGGGAGCATCCCCAAGAAGGGGGGACCTTTTACTTTTCCCCACTTTCTCCTTCTTGGTACTTGGGATGATTACATGATAGTTGGAGCTCCAGCATTTATTCTGTGACCTTCAGGAAGAGGTAGCCTGGGTCCCTGATAACTGTGTAGAGTTGCAGTGTCAGGCCTGGGTTGCCTACCTCTCAGCTTCTTTTATGTGAGGGAATAGAGACTGTTGTGTCTCTGTGGTGGGTTTTGTTTATGGTACTTTTTGCTCTACGCAGCTGAACCTATTCATAAGGGAGGGATGGAGGCAGAGAACAAACAGCAGGAGTCTGTCTGCTTAGGATGAGTTACAGGTGCCTGTTGGACACCCATGAGACCTCAAATAGAGAGTTGTAGTCACTTGGCTGGAGCTCAGGGTTAATTAATTCACTGATATTGTACCATAGGAAATAGGTCTCCTTGTCCTGTCCCACATGCCTCCTTGATCACCATCTGCTAATTTCACCTGGAAAAACCCTAACCCTAGCTCCACCCGCCTCTTCCTTTGCTTCCTACCTGCATCCAGGCAGATAAGTGCAGCTGGGGAAACACACTCCCAGGCCCACTATCACTTTAAATTCCTGACCACTACCTGCAATGGATCCTCATGCAACCCAGCAATCCATTTCTAGTTCCCTAAGCCATCTGCTTCCTGTTCACTGAGAAAAATAGCAGTGGCAAGAAGAGAATTTCACAAGTTCTTAGCGCATCTATCAACCACAGATAGGTTTCATCCCGTTACTACAAATGAACTGTTGATTCTGATTTAATGTCCCCCCATTCTTCTTGGACAGTGGACCCCATCTATCACCTACTTGAGGACATTCTCATTCCAGTTGTCTCCAGCCCCCTTGTAACATGATTTCCTTCCTTCTCTTGGACCAGCAGCACCATATGCTTTTAACATGGCTAATGACTAAGAAAGGCTCTCAGCCCTCCTTCCTCTCCTCCTTCACAGCAATATCCCTGAGACGAGCTGCCCACAAGGTCCACTTCTGTCAACGCCTCCCATTGTACTGCTCTGTTCCCAGCATGCAAGCACGAGGACTCTTGTCAGACCACCGACGGGATCAGCCAGGGTTCTCCAGAGAACAGAACCAGCAGAATCCATGCATTTCAGCCCAAGCACTTCTCCAGAGAGGCTCTCTTGTCCTTTGCACTCCTAGTCTTCTTGGCTTTGGGCATCACTTCCTTCAAGTGTGTCTCAAATAGCCCTCCCTGACTACTCCATGTATAACAGCGCCCCCTGCTGCCTTCTAGAGTGACAGCTTCTCCTGATTTTTATATTTTTTAAATATTCAAATTATAATCTTTATTTTAAAATGATGACACAGAAAAAAGAACAGCCAAACAAATAAGACATTTGTAAACAATTTTCTAAATTGGGTAGTTACTTAGATATTTATAAGTTCCCTTTATATGCATTTCTATACAGGTTGACAAAGGTCTGTGTAAATGTATTGTAAATAAATGTCTTCTTTATGAAATAGTTCTAATCTCTTTGATCTTCTGTGGCATTTATTTTCCTTTCTAGCTCCCCACCCACTCCCACACACAATCTGTACTTGTTTGCTGTCTCTCTCTACTAGTATGTAAGTCCCGTGAGAGAAGAGACCTCATACTTGTGACCATCGCTCTCTCACCAGCAACAAGGACAGGAACTGACACACGGCAGTGCTCAAATATACTTATTAATAAATAAGATAATGGGCTTCATTTTTTCTCCTCTGTGACTTTAAATTCCTTTCTCCAACATAGCTAGACTTTTGAAAGAAACTGGTCCCTTGTGTAAGCAGAAAACAGGGGCAGCAGGTAACAGGTCATTGTGTCCTAAGGCCACTGGCAAAGAGAGTGAGTTCTGTCTGCACCCACTCTGTGTAAGAGATTCTACTGGTTGGGGAAGACAGGACCCGGAGCACCCTGCTTCCAGGAGCGAGGTGAGGATAATGAGGACCTTCCATGGGCCAGGCCTTCATCGGCTCGTATCACTTCCACCCACGTCCCACTGACCAAATCTCAGGTGTCTGCTCGGAAATTCAGTTTAGCTGTGTTCCCAAGAGGAAGTGGAACTGAGTTCGGGTGAGCTCTCAGCAGTGTTTGCCACCGTCACTGAACTAAATGTCCCTGCTGCTCCCTCCCTGTTGGGGGGGGGGATTGAGGTCACCCAGCTTGCTGGCCTCAGAAGTGGGGTGTGGGGTCCAGGAGCTCAACACCACAGGAGGAATGAGGCACATCAAAGAGGCAGGTGACAGGCAGTGGGTAGGTGGGTGGGGGTCCCTGGTGAGTTAGCCAGTGCGGCTCCCGAGTCTTCCTTTACTGGCACATCCTTGCCAAGCACACAGTTGCTAAGTACTTGCGAGCACTGTGATCATCTGAGCTCGAGAGTTCAGTTTCAGAAGGAGTGACCTGCTACCAATAGGGCTGTCAGGTGCACTTGCTGTCGGTCCAGCTTCGGGACACAACATTTCTGCTGTCACCTTTACACAGGGACTGGGGACCCCACTGTCACTTGGGGACAATTTCCTACTGAGGAGAAGACAAGCCTAGAACTTCTGGGGAGTCACTGTGTTTAAAGAGGCTGCTGGCTGATGACCCCATTTCCAAGGAAAGCTGGACCAAAACAGAGAGAGTCCAAGTCTAGGGGACATCGGGTCTGTTGGCCAGACACCCCTTTTGTTTCCATGTGCCCACGAATTGCCTTTCCTGCTTCAAACAATATGAGCTTGGACTTTTGTCATTTACAACTGAAGGAATCCTAATAAATGTAAGTATCATGACTAGGGTTTTTACCCAGAAGCAAAATAAATGCAGGTGCAAGGACAGTCTGCCTCCAGTATGCTCGTATCGGCCTTGAGGAAATAATTTATAATAAAATAAACAAGAGTATTCCTACACAGTTCTGAAAAAGTACTGATTATACTCTTCCTAAACCTCATCTGGTTTAGGACCACTCTTCTCTGAGGTTCACTCTTTTCAGAGTAAATATTTTGTTTTCCACAGACTTTTTATACCATCTGAAGAGTCTCATAGTTACAGAATTTCTCCCTAGTGGATGCTTCCTGATGACATAAGAGAAGCACTTCAGTCTTGTCAATAACTTGTCTCCAAGCTACACTGCAGGAAGATTTGCTCCCAGGAAGCATTATTGTAGACATCTAATTCTGTCTATGGAGTGCGACTTGTTATAGTCTCTTGGGTTGACTTGTATCGTGCCTAGAAGATTAGGGGACTCATATCTTGGGATTTATCCAACATTCTTGGCTTGCCAGTGACAAAAATTAACTCAGACTAACAAAGAGAAATGGACCTTATTAGAAGCTTATGAGGTATCTTTATGAAATAAAATTAGGTTGAAAAACTAGATTGAAAGTAGACAGGAGAGGGTGTAGGTTGCAGAACCTGAAGGCATCAATGTGGGCATCCCTGGAGTGGGGGACATCCAAGCATCTTGAGTGACAGCTCCACCAGACTACATCCAACAGGGGAAATGTAGCTCACCCAAAGCAAATTTGGGGTGCTGCTACCAAAGGATGAATACCAAAACCGGAAACAGCATGACTGCTATACTCTCTGTAGACTGACCCTCTCTTGATGGGCACAATGGCTGCATTTGGAATACTTGATAACCAGTTGGAACCCTGATGGACCAGAGTGGAACTGGCTTCAGGTCCCTGGGGTCGCCTGCCAGGGCACATGGGCTGAATATCAGCCCCACACAGATATATGCAACTTCACTCTCACAGACCACTTTCGCTTTCCTGAAAGCCCAAGAAGTAACAACAAAGCCACACTGGTTTCCTGTTTGCAGGGTCTTCCCTCTCCCTGTGTTTTCTCTGGGCAATCTTGGAACCAGTGCGTCTCACAGGATGAGTGCTGGGTTAGGAATTCTGACTCTCTTGTCATTTCAACATCTTCTTCAATTGGGTCCTGTTGTTTTCTCATGGGTTTCAGTTTTCCCAGTGTTCAAAGGGGACTATGGATCTTTAAATCTAATTGAATTCAATGACAGTTTCCTCAGATCCTGTTCGCTGCCCAGCATCTCTCAGCAAGCAGTGACAAATTCATTAGCTGAAAAGAAAAGAGTGCTCTCTGAGTAAGACAGCCACTCGTCCTCCAGCTGTCTCCTTAGATGGAAGTGCAAGATGCCTAGAACGTGAAGATGCCTGTCTCTCACATGGATAAAAGCTAAGAGCACACGCATTGCTGCCTGCTTAGCATGTCTGCTGTCAGAATCAGCTTCACTTGGAGAACCTGTCCCCCTCCAAGGAAAAATAAAAAATAAAAACAACAAACACGGTACAGTGTCTCTTTTCATCTCAGAGAACAGCAGCTTTATTGCCTGAGCCACTTAGTAACCAAATGCACCGCTATGTTCACTAATGAAATGTTTCATGCTGTTCAGCTCCTTTGAGGGGAGAAAAGAAAAAAGCTCACCCCAATCTATAAATCAAGTTAAATCATTTCTACTCCTTTCTAAGGAAACTTTTTCCGCCCTCTCTGTGTTATATTATCTGTCTGAAACAGACACTGGCAGAGGAAAAAAGAAATGACAAGACCCTCTCAGCAAATTTAATGAAGTAGCTCCAAATATTGTATTAAAATAAATGAAGTGAATAATGTGAGAGCTCATTCCTGGGTTTCTTTTTACAATAATAGTCATTGTGTGAGCCACACACCAGAGGCAATTCAGACGGATGGCTGAGTTTGAAGGAGCCACTGTAACGGATCCCATACCTATTGTTTCAATTGGCAGCCCCAATCACCAAATTTAATTTAAGTAGCTCTCTGAGTCCAGGAACTGGGAAGAAGCAGATTTCATCAGTCAACACAAGATAGGTTCTTGGGTTTTAACTCTTGTAGATCTGTTGGCGGACTACGTATGGGAAACGTTGTCAAGGAGAAAACATCGCTCAGAAGTTAGTGAGTTGCTGGCTCCCATGATGTGGGCTTTTGTCATTTCCTGCCTGTCCAACACCGATGAACCTTTAAGGGCAATCCTCCCTGTGTTTGGTTCTGTACTGTGGGAAGTGGGGTGAGAGTCTTTTTTATAGCTAGGGGGCAGCACCTGGCTGGGCTTGACCAGCATGATTTTTCTCCAGAAATTTTGATTAAAAAAATGTTCTTTATTATACAGGTGTTTTAATGAAGAGGGAATTGCCACGTATGGTCATAATAAAAAAACTAGTCTTCCTTTCATAAATAATCAGAAAACTGGATTGAAACAACTGTTTTCTGACACTGAAAAGCAGAAAGTGTAGGACTATGATCCCTGAGAGAAAATAAAAATGATGAACTCTCCCGTAAATCCAGCTTTTTGCCTGAGGGGTGGGGGCACTTTTTACACTGGCTCAGAGAGGGGAAACCCAAGTGGAGTTTGGTGGGGTTAAGGTAGCTGAAATTTGGGAAAAAGAGTACTAGAAAGGAGGGACCCATGTAAAGAATCCCCAGAAATGACCATGAGGACCCCTTGAGTCTTTGTTTGAATACCAAGCAGTGTGTGCCTAGAATGAGACTCCACAAAACCAGGCAAAGAACAACTACCAGGGTAAGAAAAACCAGTGGAGGTGACACAGGACTGGGAGATATTCAAGTACCAACTACTCAGATTGGAGAGACTTCCTTCAACATACAAAGACACTAAGAGATCCCCAAAAACCCACAGCTTAGAAACAAGGTTAAAGAAGTCCTAAACTAGAGGTTATTCTAGACACACCAAACCAAAGTTTAACCCTCGTAGTGCTACCTTCTGCCAGCGGCACTAGCGAGAAATGCGAAGGGTAAAAAAACGAGCGTACGTTTAGGCTGAGCTTCCCGACACGCAAACAAACCAACGTCAAAATTATAGTAAGACTTAACGCTTCAAGAAAAGTATGTATAATTGATGACAAAAAATAATAAAAACGTGTTAAATAAAGCAGAGGATTCACACTTTAGCTAGAACAATACGGCCCACCGCACTTTTCACCCGAGATGCAAAAGCTGATATATCATCTCGTCGCGCTGAAAGGGTTAAAAGCAAGTCTTGAAATGATTGGAGCTATTCCTCCAAGGAACTGCCTGAAGAACAAAACACACCTTTGAAAGACAACAAAACCCACACGGCTCAATGACGGAATAAACACATGACCAGTAGCCAATTCAAATATTACTAGACAAACAAAGAAGAAAGACATTGTCCGCAATAACTAAGAGAAAAACAAGCCAGTAGAAACAGGCCTACAAACGCTACGAATGGTCCCCATCACGCTCGTCCAACCCGCGGCCTGCAGGCGGCCCAACAGAAATTCGTAAACTTTCTTTAAACACTACGAGATATTTTTCCGATTTTTTTTTTTTAACGCCATCAGCTCTCGTTAGCGTTAATGAGTTATTTTACGTGCGGTCCAAGACAATCCTTCCAATGTGGCCCCTAGAAGCCAGAAGGCTGGACACCCCTGGTCTACACAGAGAACTAGCAGACAAAACCTTTAAAACAACTCCGACAGTTTCAAGGACTTGAAACAAACACAATTAGAAAAACAGAAACTACTAAAGAGAATAAAATAAAACCTTCAAACTATAAACATATATAGGAAAAGTTCACTCAACGAACTGAACAGCAGGCGGTAGAGAGAAAACGACAACTGACCTTGAGGCGCCAGGCTCTGGCCTGGGACGCTCCGTCCAGCCGAGATGTCGCCGCCTTTCTTCAGGTTCGTCCACTCTGGAGAGCCCGGGGTCCGCCAGGGGCCAACGCCGGCCTCCCCACAGCGCGCTCCTGATGCCGTCTCCCAGCTCCGCTTGACTCTGGGCGAGGCCCGCGCCGGAAGGGCGCTGCTCCAGTCCTCGCGAGACTTTGGAGGCCTGCGGGAAGGACGCCCTCCTCGGGCCTCACGAGACTTTCAGGCCGACCTCCGCCGCAGGCCTCGTGAGATCTTTGGGCGCGGCCCTCAGGGAAGAACAGCAACCAGACCCCGTGAGACTTTTGAGGCCCCTCAGGGAAGAGCGCCGCCCCAGGCCTCGAGAGACTTCCAGGATCAGGCGCAGGGCCCAGCCTCCCGCTCACATGCTGTGGCTTCGTTCCTGTTGCGGTGGGAGGGGTTTTGGTTCTGGAGCCGGAGGTGCTGGGAGGCGAGGGCCGCAGAGGTGATAGCGGTGGCAGTGACAGCAGTGGCTCTCGTTGTCGTTGCTGGGCTTTCCGCTAACTAGCTCCGTCCTTCCTCCTCGTGGCTTTGCTCTTTTCCCAGCCTTTTATCCTGGCAGAGTCTCCGAGCTCCTGATGTCTTCCCAGTAATGGGTCAGTTGCAGGTGCTCGTGAACAAGAAACCTGACCGTCGCCTACAGGCTTCTGAGAAGGAAATGCCATTTATTTTGTCTCAGCAAGAAAGAGGCGAGGTATTCCAAAGACACCCCGAGGCTGAAGACGAGGCGGTGTTCAGCACACGGGGAACTCTTGCTGCGTGCCAGGCATTGTCCCAAGTACTTCGTGTCTGTAAACTCAGCCCTCCCAATGTCGGAGGTCATTCATTACTATTTCCACTGTACAGATTACAAAACGAAAATGGAGACATGATAGGGAAGTCACCTGAGCGTTGAAAACACTAGAAAGTAGAAGGGCGGGCAACTGAACCCAGGTATCTGGCTCTAGGTTTTGCCTTCTTACCACAGTCCATTGCTTTCCTCGGACAGGGAAGCTGTCCCCACTCACCAGAGTGATGGACACCAGAGTGTGCAGACGGGGAACGTCTCGCAGCATGCGGCCATGGGAACAGGGACTTGTTTGGTGGGCGCTGCTGGTTTTGGTGCCCCTGGGAGCTACCTCTGTGTCCTCACCACACAAGGTGTGTGAAAGCAATGTCATTTCCTGTTGCCAACTGTATACTAGCTACCCCAGGTGACCAGTCCCTCAGACAGCACCGTGGGCTGCACATAGGATTCACTTAGAAACCACGGAGGAGGGAGTCACTGCTTAGGCGATCGTCCCAGGGCCGTGTCCCCTCTGTGTGGGTCCCTGCTGAGCGTCCCATGCCTGGTCCCTCTCCAACCGTGGAGGCCTTGGGCACCTGTGCAAGGTGAACACCATTACAGTTACAGCATGACGCAGCACAGGCGTCATAATTTTTGTAGAATCTGTGGACAGCGTGGCATGTCAGGTTTGGGGGCTGTAGATTTGGGGATCAGGAAAGGTGGTGAGCAGGTTTCGTAGCTGGGGTAACACAGTCATGGCGTGGGGGATGCAAGAGGCTGGGGAAGCTCCACTTGGCCTCCTGCCATCCTGGCCAAGCAGACCCCACCCCCCATGCCCCCTGAGAAGGGGGAGCTGTGTTGATGTCACCCTGCCCAGGATGTCTCTGGGGCCTTTGGGAGAACTGTATGGCCTGTACTGTCAGCGTGACTCATTCTCCAGCAGGCTAGGCAGGGCTTGTCCTTACCAGGGCAGAAAGCTCCGGGGGCAAGACTCCAGAGACATAGGCGTGGGCTGGCACAGTGTCACTTCTACCATGTGACAAAGCCCCAGTGTCAAGGTCGGGGAAATCTGGTCCCTCCTGATCGCATGAGCTTCAGTCACATTACAGATGGTGGGTGCACAGGGGGAAGGACTCCGCCCACCACACCAGCCATGAGGGCGCTGGCCCCGGAGCCTGGACACACGACACGCCAAGGCCTGCGAAAGGTCCTGGGAGCTGGTGCTCACTGCTGGGGGCCTGAGAAGCTGGTCATGACCCCCGCGAGCCCAGGGAGCCCCGTGGACTCTGTACCCGATTCCCCGTCCCTGGACTCTCTCCAGTGTCCCGTCACCTCAAAGAGCCTCGCGGGGAACACCGGCGCACCCCCACCTGGGTTTGCGCAGATGCACAGGTATTGGAGGACGGCTCGCCCAGTGTCCTCTGAAGACGGAAGCCGTCTCTTTGGGGGCATCCCTTGGCCAGGTAGCTGACACCACGCGAGTCTGACAAGAACAGCTGGCCTGTTCCCCAAGGCTCCTCCATCAGTGCAGGCGGCCATGTGCCCCGGGCCAACGGCTGTGTCTGCATTCGGCCCACAGGCTAGCCACACGCCTGCAGGCGTCAGCATGGAGCTTCCCAACAGCGTTCGGCCAGGCCCCGCTTCCAAGTGGCCCTCAGCCCGGGGTGCGGGGCAGAGGGCGGCGTTAAATTAGGCCTCTGCCAATGGCTCGGTGATGCAGAGCGTCCTGTAAGAGGAAAACTCTTTGCCTGCCTTTGACCTTGGGAAATGGCCCAGTGCATCAGGGGGTGCCAGACGCTAAGAGGAAAGCTATTGATCAGGACCGGAAGGAGGAAGGACACGAGTTGTAAATGCTTGTTAATGGCTGGAGAAGGGACTGACGCTGGGATTTCTGACATGAAGATAAAAGGGCAGAGAAGGAAGTTAAAGAATTGGAATATAAAAATCTTAGCACTGGAAGGCCGGTTCCCAAATAAGGCTAGATATGTATCAGAATCAATCAGAGGGGTTAAAAATACAAACTCCCAGGCCCTGCCCCTGGTGGAACAAATTGGGGGCCTTTCGCTCTACTTTCTGTGAAAGCTGTCCCAGTGGATTTGAGAGCTAACTCCGCATCCATGGAAAGCGGGCCTGGGCACATGGACAACCATGTTTGCCGAGGCCTCCCTGTCTCCAGGCGACGTGCATTATGTCATCTTTCCCCACTTTCCATGGGAATGACTGAGGCTTAGAGAGGTGATGTGAACGAGCTGGGAAGGGGCGCAGGGGGGGTTCCAGCTGGAAACCATGGAGGCCCCGAAGGCTCTGATGTCCCTGTCTCGGCTGCTTCCGTAAAGCAGGTTATGGGCAGCAGCACAGACCCTCGGCCCATGGCCCTGAAACCCTTGCTCTGGACCCACAGACTTTACTGCTTCTGCCCAGGAAGTTCACACCCAGTGACTTTTGTTATAGCTGTTCCCTGTCCAAGGCCCCTTTGTCTCTGGGGAACACAGGAAAAAGATATGTGTGGAATAGTGTGTGTGTGTGTGTGTATGTGAACATGCATGTACATACAGTTGTCCCTCTGTATCCACAGGGGAACAGTTTCAGGGCCCAGAGGATATGAAAATCTGTAGATGCTCAAGTCCCTTAAATCAAGCAGCCTAGTATTTGCGTATAGCCTGTATCTGCAGAGCTGCTACAGCAGGGTGTGCCTCCACGTCGTTCCACGTGTGTGGATTCAGTGCAGCACTTGGAACACAGCACACTCAAGTTTTGGGAACTTTCTGGAATTTTTCTTTTTTCCGAATATTTTTTATCTATGCTTCAGTGAGTCTGTGGATGCACAACCCACAGATCCAGAGGGCTCACTGCGTATGTATAATACGTGCGTGCGTGCACGCACACACACACGCACACACGCACACACTCCATACTCACCCAGCCAGGGTAACTTGAACCCATTGGCTTTCGATGCCAGGAGATGAGCCTTCAGAGATATGGTTTGTCAGGGCCTGGGGCCTACTGTCCGTTGTCCCCAGAATCCATGCTTCCTGCCTTCCTTTTAGTCAAAGGAACCCCCCCCAAGCTGGAGCCGGGCACGTGGCTACCCAGGTGGAGACATGTCCCAGCAGCCCTTGCAGCTCGGGGTGGGCAGGACACAGGTGAGGCTCAGGGAGTATGAGGAGAAGAGAGGTCGCAGTTCAGGGTCACGTCGTTCTGAAAGGAGGCTGCTCATCTCTGCTGCTTTTAGTTCCTTTCTCCCTGTGGGATGGCATGGGGACGCCATGGCGGTGACACGGCTCTCATCATGAGCAGCCGTGGTTCTCAACCAGAAGCAATTTCCTTCCCTGTGGGGCACTTGGAAATGTCTGGAGACATTTTTTATTGTCACCACAGGGAGGAGGTTGCTACTTGCTTTGAGTGTGTAGCACCCAGAGATGCTGTGGAATATCCTGTGACACACAGGACAGGGACAGAACCACAGGACCCCCCCTCCAAAAAAAACAACAGGTTAGCCCCAAAGTGTCTATAGTGCTGAGGCTGAGACAGGACGGAACAAATGCCTCTATTTTCTTTTTTCCTAGTAGCTTAGGTAGTGCCCTGACTGATGTGGGTGTTTATCAAAATGTGGGTTGTGAGAGATCCCCAAACAATTGTGGGCCGGGTGCCGTGCTGGGAGGACACAAATGCCCTTTTCTTATCAGGCAGCATGGAACAGCAAGACCAGTTTTATCAGCTCGGATGACAGATTGCAAGAAGCTGACTCTCATTAATACCAGCCGAGCGTAGCGTCTGCAAGCCGAGGCCTCACGGAATCGCGGGGGCTGAGAGCGGGCAGAGAGCAGGGTAGCTCTGGAGACAGGACAGCAGTAACTGCAGGAAGGGTCCCTACAGAGACACGTGGGTGACGTGGCTCCGCATGGAACAGCTCTGCTCCTCTGTCTTGGATCACTGGGTCATGTGGCTCCACATGGAACAGAGCGAGCATCTATCTGGTAAACCAGGCTTAGGCTGAGTGCATCCTGCTGGCTGGGCGCCCAGTAGAGCCAGGAATGCTCTGAGTCCAGGAGTGTCCAGCACACCTGTGACTTGAGTGGCAGCAGGCCAGCCTCCTTGTTCCCGCAAAAAAACCCACACACACAACGGAGCGCGGCAATCCCTGAGGAACCTGGGGTGTTAGTAGGAGATGGGGTTGCACGCCACTGTGGACCTCAGCAGCAGCACTGGTCTGGAAGTCAGGACAGACCCAGCCCCTGGCTTTGCCACGTACTCGCCATTCATTCCACTCTCGGAATATTCCTTGGACATCCTGGGCCCTGAAGACCAGAAGCTCAAATGACCCGCAAACTCCAACACAAAGTTGCTCAGAGCCAATAGCTGCTGCTAATGGATTACCCTCCTCGCCACGATCTATATATTGACACATATGCCTCCGGCTGTGTGTGTGTCCAATTACACATCAAAACATGGAAAATTTTAATTGCACATATTGATTCTGTCTCGGTTACTTCAGGGGCACTGAGACGGACTGGGAGTTATTTCCAAAGCCCACATCTATTAGAAAGTACCCCAGATGCTGGGAAGAAATGGACAGGGTCTCCCAGGATAAGCCATCTATCTAGCCATAGAGGCCATGGTGGGATCTCATCACCCCGCCCACATGCGCCCTGTCGTGGGGCTGGGAGCTGGTACATCGCAGCTCAGTCCCGGCACATCCAGGGTGCTGGGATGGGAGCAGGGACACATGGCTGAGCAGAACACGCCTCCTCAGGACCACAGTGGCCCATCCCCATGTCTGAGCATGCTCCCAAGGGCAGCCCAGGGCGGGCCAGCCAGCACAGAGGCCTCTGGGGACAGTTGGGCTCTCAGGTGACACTGTCACAGACAGAACAGAGACAGAAACAGTCCTCAGCTCACTAATTAGTTCACACCAGCAATGAGATAGGCAAGGAGATCCCAGTGGTCTTCCTGAAGAGTCACAATTAGGCCTCTAGGGACCTCTCTCCTCTCAGGACGGTGACTCAGCTCCTCAGGGCCACACCTACATGGCCACCCAAGTCACACAGGTCCTCAAAGGTGGAAAAGAGCCTCGTTTGGCATGAATCTGACCCACACGCCCTTCCTAGTTTCTATTCTCGTAGACCAAGCAGCATCTAACGCCTGTACTGTAGCCAGCAGGCGGGGGCAGGTCCTGCCACGGTAGTAACTGAGCCAAAATGGAACAGGTGTAACAGGGCAAAGGTCTGCTTCCTGTCAGGAAAGTTCTGTAAGGGTGAGGGCCCCCCCAGGGCCACACTCCTCCCATGGTAACTCAGAGACCCAGGCTCCCTCTGTCCAGTGGTGCCACATGTGGCTTCCAAGTCACCAAGGCAGGATAAGAGGAAGGCGAACTCACACTTGCTCCCCATTGGGAGTGACACCGTCATGACTGTTCACAGTCATGGTCACAACTAGTTACTTGGCCCCAACTGAACTGCAAGGCAGTCTGGGAAGTGGATTGACCACAACTTCCGCATGTCCAAACATGTGCCAAGTATCTGGGGGCTGCAGACCAAGAAGGGAGCCCCCCTTTTCCTGAGGATATGAAGAAGCCAGGAAACATTTATTCCCAGTAGGTTCTGGGGACATGGACTGTATGGAGAATGATGGGCAGAATCCCAGCTAATGGGAAGCCCCCACCCATTGAGGTTAATCTGCGGGGAAAGTGGGTATTTATTCACACCAAGCCTCACTCACCAAGGACTGGACGCTGAGAGTAAGCAGCAAGGTCTCCACAGAACAAGAGAAGACGTGTTACCATCTATGAGTCTCTGGAGGGCAGGCATGGTGTCTAACTTACTGCTGTCTCCCCAGATGTGACCACATTTGAAGACTTGTGTATCATTCCAGCATAAGATGCTGGCATTGCATCCATGTGGCAGAACAATTAGATTATATAAAATGTCCCCTGACAGCTGTTCAGGATGGTTTCCACCAGTGGGCAACTTAATTTATTAGACGATACCTTCATCACCCATGTTCTTTGCCTGTTTGTCCATCCACCCATCCATCCATCCATCCATCCATCCATCCATTTATCCATCTGTCCATCAGTCTATCATCCATTCATTCATCATTCATCTATCCATCCATTTATCCACCATCCATCCATCCACCCACCCATCATCCATTCATCATCCATCCATCCATATATCCGTCCGTCCATCCGTCCATCCATGCCCTGCCCCCCACTCACTCACTGATCGCTGACACCTGCTCGGTATGGCTTTGGTTACTTACAGAGCATACAGCAGGGAGACTAGGGTCTTACTCTTCCGGAACTTCTTTTCTACTAGGAAAGACACAACACGCAAGGAAGCAAATACTCCGGACAATCCCAGAGTGCTCTGAGAACCATGAAGACTGTAGGATGGATGGTAGTGGGCTGGGCACTGGAATGAAAGGGGAGACTGAGGCTCCTCTTAGGGGGTCAGAGAGAGCTTCCCTGAGGAAGGGGCACCTGAGTCAAGACCTGAGTGGAGAGGAGGCGTCAAGTCTATGAGAATCTGGGAGGACAGAGCCACACGATGAAGCAGCAACGGGTGCTAAAGCTCTGAGGGGGGACCAGCGTGTTCTGTTAGAGAAAGAGACGGAAGGGAAGCAGTAAAGTGGGAGTTCAGTGAGCGGGAGGGGGACGGTGGGGATGAGGGCGGGGCGACGGGAAGCCAGGCATCACATGGGGCCTTCAGGACTTCGTTCCAGGATTTATGGGCATCTAACTGGAGGATTGTATGCTGGGGGGTGACATGAGTTGAATTATGTTTCTGAAAGGTCACCCTGTTAATTTTCATTGAGCAAACACTGACTGCTTAGTGGCTTTCCTCTGAGAGCCATGAGGCGCTCCGGGTGCAGGCGGAGCAGAGGCGAGCAGGTCGGAAGCCATGCAAGTCCCAGAAAGCACCGGGCCATGGTCCTGGGAATCATCAGCATTGCTGGCTGCTAGGACTTGACTGAACACCGGGGAGAGGCAGCCGTGAGGATTCCCAGGTCGGGCTGTCCAAGAACAGTGACACGACACAGAGAAGAAGCCAGCCCTTCAGACTCTGCCACGGGAACCCTACCAGGGGGCGATGCCCATGCAGGTTCCTTGTCGGGGGGCCTGAAGCTCCCGCGGCTTCCACATGGCCCTCAATCTTCTGGGGTCTGGTATACGTGGTTGCAGAGTCTTCCTGGATGTGTGAAAAGCAAAGCCCATGGGAATGGAGCTGGGGGCACAGGGATACCAGGAGAAAGCCCTGGAGGATGGGGGTGGCTACTGCACTGCAGGACCCACACCTGTTTTCATGGCCAAAGGCCCTCGATTTTCTCTTTGATATCTGTCCCTTCTCAGTCTGAGTCCCTGTGACTTAAGTGGGGACTCACCCCTCCTAACCCCCAGATTCCAGGGCTAGAGGGAGACAGCTGTGATCAAGTCCTGGCTGTTCATTTATGTTCCGCCTGGGACTCAAGGTGGCCAGCAGGGTTCAATGGCGGGGCTTTTCCCGAAGGCGTGGGGACACTGCCTGTCTTGACTCTGGGCGCCTCAGCTGTGACACTAAGGAGGCCAGAGCTCCGTAGCGAAGAGCTTTGCCTGAGTGTGATGTCCACGAGGCAAGTCCAGAGCCAGGAACTGGACCCCTGGGGGCGGCCATTCCAGACATCACGTACGTCTCTGCTTGTTCAGTCCTGGGAAGTACCGGTAATACATTCTGTCCCAGCCCAGCTGTTATTTATTGATTGATTGAGTTGGCTGATACTCAGTAAAAAAAATATATATTTTTTAATCATTTGTAATGAAAAGATTCTCTGTGAAGTAAACATCAAGACAGAATTTTTTCCCTCCGAAGGGGACAACTTTCTCCTTGGAGTGGGTCAAACTGTGTCCCCCCAAAAAGATATGGTAAAGCCGTAACCCCAGTGCCTGTGACCTCATCTGGAAAGACGGTCTTTGCAGATGGAATTGCATTAAGATGGGGCCACACTGGATCGGGTGGGCCCTCATCCAGTGACTGGGGTCCTTATAAGAGGGAACCTCTGAACCCAGCAACGTACACAGGAAAGGTTGTGTGCAGACGGCAAGTGACATTTGCACTCAGGAGCCCTGGGTCAGGGTGACAACCTGGGTGGGGAGGGGACCACAGCAAGCCCACGATGCCCAGGGAGGGCCATGTTTGAGGATAAGTCCCATTTTGCCAGAATGTCTGCATTTTCAAGAGAAGACAGAAACCCAGATTGTTTCCGGTAAAATGGCCAACGTGTTAAATGTTGACTCAGTCTTTGTCTGTAATGTGTTTTATTGTCCTTCATAAAACTTAACAGTGCTATGAAACTGTTTGTTGTTTACCCCTCGCCCCCTCACTAGACAGAAGGTGCTGACAGTGAACATGGGTCTGCCATCCTTACTGCTCTGTCTCCAGTGTCTGCAAGACGTCCCAGCACAGAGTAGGTGCTCAACAAACACCAGTCAAGTAGGTGTACGATCTCTCATGCGTCCAAGGATTTCATGCAATGAACTTTCTGCTGAATCGTCTTGGGGCTGCACGGGGGGGCTATATCGAGTTACCAGAGGAACCTGAAGGTCCACCCTTTTCTGACCCAGCCCGGCGGCACCACGGGCACCCCCACACCTCAGGAAGCTGACATCTGCACGTGAGCCTGTGGTCCCAGCAGAGGACGAGCGTTCTCCCGCTGCAGCCCAGACAGGCGGGACGTCCCCGTGCTGCCGCGGCTCTCGCTCACCGTCATCCGTCAGTGGGCTTTTAGCAGAGAATTGCGCGTGTGATTTATTTGCAAATCCTTCAGGTCCTGAAGGAGAGACACTTAGCGCACAGTGCACTTTGTCATCATGTGTCAACATCGCCTCCGTGCAGAGTGCGGCGTTACATGGTGCGAGGGTGTAATTGGATGGTGCCGGGGTCCTTACATCTGTGTGTTCATTTACCCAAAGCCACGGCATTTGGAGAGCCATTTGCAGTTGGCGTTGGCCCCTTGGGAGGGGGTCGGCGTGTTGAAAGACAAAGGACAGCCATAAACACGCTGAAGGCAAACTTTATATTTACAGTCGGCAGGTTTATAAATACAGATTACATCCGAACGGTCGGCAGTATATTCTGCAGGCGCGTGGACTCAGGGCGGCAGATGTGGGACGGAACAAACAGCCCGCGGGGGCAGGGGACAAGGATAAGCCAGGGAGGGGGGAGCTACTTGCAAGCACAGGTGCGTCCCCTGGGTGGACAAGGCCCGTCAACTTGGGGGCAGGAGCAGGCGGCTTCTGGCAGAAGAACTCCGTGTTAGAGCAAAGGGGAAGCCCCGGAGGGGAGAGTAGGAAGGTCGGGAGGGTACAATGGTGGGGTGCACATACATTGTCTAAGGAGCATCCAAACGCATAGAGGCAGCGAGATAGAGACGGGGTGGGGGAGGGAGAGAGATGGAGAGAGACAGAGACACACAGGGAAAGAGCGACATTGGAAAAGAGGGAGATAGAAAATAGCGGCACTGGGGGGTTAGCAGCAGCCCCCGATACACGCCCAGAGCCCCAAGCGGCTGGCCCTGCCCGTGACACGGCCGAGGACGGGAGGCTGGTGTGGCTGCCTACGGACCCGCCACAGGCGGCCCTGCCTTCCTGCTAGAGAAGCGAGGGCCCCGGTGCCAGCCAGGGCTGGAGTCCTGTGTCCACTGCTCACCCTCAGGACCAGCCGCCTGGGACACGCGTGTGTGGAGGTCCCGGTGAATGAGCCTCTGCGAAGGTGGAAGCACAACGGGGAGCACTGATTTCAACGCGGTAGCCGTGCTGAAAGAGGCCCCGCGGCTTTGACCCTGATTGAGATTCTGGGCCTCGTCTCCCACTGACACACACACAGGGCTCTGGATCGCTCAGGGGGCTGCTGTTTGTTTGTTCTTGGCATCCAGTTACAAAGGGACTTGGGAACTGTCTTCCCACTTGTCCCCTTTCAGTCACTGTCACCAACTGCCCCATCTGTCCTTGCCGGGCTTGCACTGACTGGCACCTGGAGATAATGGCTCGCCATCACACCTCTGGGAGCTGACCGTGGCCCCCGCTGCCTCTGAGGGCGCGTACAGCAAGGCCTGCTGCGCCCATTCCGAGGATGCACGCCCGCCTCGACCCCCACATGCTTTGCTTCCACGGTCTGCAACACGAAGCACCAGAGCCCTGCGGCTTCCCCAACACCCTGCCGCTCTGACTGCAGAGAGAGGCCCTGTTCCTTCCTGGATGCTCTCAGGAGCTGCGTGATGCAGAACACACTTTTCTTCCATGTTCTGAAGATCTCATCACGCTGCGTAAAACCTCCCGACACGGCCAAGACGCTGTCGGCGGCAGCGAGCGCATCAGTACCAACTCGGCCTTCCCCGAGATGCCCAGGTCTGCTGATGACATCAGCGTATCTTGTCCTGTCCCCTGCCCCGGGGGCACCGTGGCTGCACATCCCCAAATTAAAGGCCAAAAGGTGAGTGGGAAGCACAGAGTGTGATCGTCCGGCTTACACGCCATCACGCGCCCCCTCCGGGTAGATGTGTCGCTCTCTGCATGCCCCAGGGTCCGGCTCCTGGCAGCCCCAGCTCGGGGGCTCGTGGCCCCTGGTCACAATGGGGCACAGGGCGGGGCAGCCCTCATCCCGCGCGAGGGCGGTGAAGGTGGTAAACGTCACTCGTTTCCTTTTTGAGGTAGGGGACGTCGGCGGCTCTCCCTTCCGGTCTTTCCCATCGACCGGGGGTCCTGCAGGTTGGAAGAGCTGCCCGTTGACGCTCTTGGGCGAGTTTGTGCTGAGCAGGTACTTGCTCTCTTCGAAGTCCGGGCCCCGGTCAATGGCCGTGACCTGCTCCTCCTGGGAAGCCGCGAAGGTCAAGGGGTTCTCCAGCAGCTCGGTCCGGTGGCTCAGCCCCACCCAGTCATGGGGGTGACGCAGGCCTTCCTGCTCTTTGAAGGGCACCTGTTTGTGCCTGTACTTTAGCGCAAACACCACGCAGTTGATGAGGAAGACCAGGATGGCCAGGCAGAAGACGCCCAGCAGGGCGTACATGCCGATCTCCAGGTCGCTCAGCCCTTTGGACACCTGGCTGAGGTCGTTTCCTCCCATTTCCCCATCGCTTCTGGGCGGATCCACGCCTCCAGGGAGGCTGGCGAAGTCCGTGGGGCTGGTCTGCGGGTGGCTGTTGTCCTCTAAGCGGCCCCCCTGGCCACTGTTCCAGAAGGCAGACTGCTCTGTGGTGGGCACTCTGCCTTCCAGGAGGCCCAGGGAGGAGCTGCCGTAGGACCACCCCTCCTGCGCCCCCCACTCGCGCGAGGGTCTCTTAGGGCTTTTGTCACCGACGTCATTGTCCGGGTGAGCACCTGTCCCCCCGTGTCTGCTGTCACTGGTGTTGGGGTTGGCATCATTTTGGCCAAAGTTGACCTTGATGTTGGCTGTCCCCATGGCGAGCGCGCTCTTCCGCTTAGACTTCTGGCAGGATTCGCTGATGACCAGTTCCACCTTCACCAGGGCTCCCTGCCCTTCGGTTTCCGCAGTGATCACAGGCCACTGGAACTTAGGGTCCTGGCGGATAGAGACCACCTTCTCGTCCAGGGATGTGGCCACCAAGGAGAAGTCTTTCCCATCGTATATGTCCAAGGGTGTGACAGAGCCGTCACTGAACTGGACCCAGCAACTGATGGCTGCTTCCTATTGAATAAAATAGGTGAATCAAAATGGGCCCCTAAAGTTCACCAGACCCCAAGTCTTAGTGAAATAGACATGGTGGCAAAAGTAACAGGAGAGGAACAAAGAAAAAGCCTTCAGGCGGTGGAGAAATGAGAGACGAGAAGTACGAAGGGTATGAAAGACAATGGATTCTTATAAAGATGCAAAACCAAAAGGAAACACCCACACTGACATGACAATAAACCAGTGAAAACCTCCCATAATAAGAGTCACTTTGTGTCCTAAGCTGCTGAGCAAAAGACGGGTTCTTTGGCTATGCAAGACCTACTTCTCCCGCACAGT
Organism: Craseonycteris thonglongyai; assembly: GCA_004027555.1. Classification (NCBI taxonomy): domain Eukaryota; kingdom Metazoa; phylum Chordata; class Mammalia; order Chiroptera; family Craseonycteridae; genus Craseonycteris; species Craseonycteris thonglongyai. Next base: position 106,310 of record PVKE010000020.1, on the reverse strand, counting down.
AACAAATGACATGTCACACAACGTTACCGGTTCCTAGGATCATTTACAAGTGTTACACGCACCAATGAAAAATATTTATTGCATGATTTTTAAGTGGCTTTAATGCCAAGTCTCCATTTATTACTCACAACACAGATCAAAGCCCCGGATCTAGACAAGGACACCCCAGAGGTACAGGTGGCTTTGGTTTATTGCTTCTGCCCCCTCTGGGGCTACAGAAGTTGGTTCCTATGAGCTGTGGACACAGTCTTGGCTTAGAGACAAGGAGCTGAACCAGCCAGAGAGAGACACGCCATATTCAGAGAGCTTCTGTCTCCCACCCGCCATCCACCCCACCTACTGGGAGCAATGGGGAGACCACAGGGTGGCCATGGTTCATGCTCATCTTAAGTCTCTTGACTTGTTACATCGTTTGCTTTAGACCAGCTTCCCCTGGGACTAGTTTGACCAGGGAGATCACTGTAGAGGAGACAAACTCCCAGTTACCGCAAGCCTTCAGTGCTGGTGGGCATGTCACTGTGCCTGGCAGGCCCACGGCTCCCTCCCTGCTCCTGCCCTCCTGCCACACCCCACACCCGGGACGATGGACAGGTCCCAGAGGCATGTGACCCGTCTCCCTGCTTCAGCCCATGGCCCCGGGAGGCAGCAGCTGTCAGAGCCATAGGTCTCGGCGGTCCGAGCAGCCAGCATCTCTCTCCTGTGTCATAAGGAGGGCGGAAGCCGGCAGCTCTGGGCAGAGGGGTGGGAACTTAGGCAAAGCTGGGAATGGAGCCACCAGGATGGGTTGCATCCCAGCCAACGTAGAAGCTGGAGGGGAAAAATAAATCAGACCAGAAGGAAGTCACAGGGGAGGGAGAGAGACGGCTTCCTGCCGGGCCCACAGCTGGGCCCTATTCGTTAGAACACGTCCCGTGTGATGCAGCTTGCTCCAGTGGGAGCCTCTTTCTGGCCACCACCCAGCGCCTGGCCACGGCACAAGGACATTTTGCTCTGGTGGTGCCCAGTCTGTCCGAGTGAGACTGAAGGCTGCAGAGCATGACCTTGGGCCTCTGCTCTGCCTGTAAATTCTCATATGCTGGACGTCGGCCTGGACGGGCTGCTATGTGGAAAATGCTGCCGAGACACAGTGCAAAAGCCACTGGATGTGATATCGGTTTTCCAGGCTCCTCACAGCCGCTGTGACATGGGAGCAGGAAACACAAACGCACAGCGGGTTCCTTACAACCGGGGTGTCTGAGCTGAGCTGCCGGCCAGCTGCAAGGCCATCCCGCCAATGCAGGGCAGTGTGCTCAGCTCTGCAGGCCGGGCATGGGTCAGCTGCTTGTCCTCGTCCTAACTGCCTAGCGCCTTGCTCACCCTTAGCAGGCACCCACCTCCTTCTGTCACCCCGGAGGCAGGAGGAAGCCTCTGGCTACTTTTCCTTTACTGTCTCTAACCTGTCTGCATCCCGGCCTGAGCAAAGGGACATATGTCTTTGAAAAAATCGGCTTTTCAAAGATCATATCTGCTCCTGGGATCATCCCTGTTCAATGTTTTTGAACCAAAGCCTCAAACACAGCAGTGTCAGGGTGGCGAGACTGGCTTAACTCTGACCAGGTGGGCAGGGCATGAAGTGACTGGCAGTGCAGGGAAACCTGGATGCTCTGTGTGTCCTGAGACACTTGGGGCTTCGTGTGCCTTCCTGCTCAGGCTTGTCACAGCTGGGGGGGTATAAGAGGGGACGAGGCAGCCACGTACCTGCCGGCCAGGGAAGCCTCCTGACGGATGAGGGAGGCTGCCAGGAAGTTCCCTCCGGCAGCCCCAGGGAGGCCGGCGGATTCCTGGGGCACAGAGTCAGCTGGCTGAGGCCACCGTCTTTGGCTGTTGAGCAAGGCTCACCCAAATCTCCATGTTCCTCCCAAGAAATAGTTTTACATACCCCCAGGAGAAGGAGGCCCACACAGCTGAACCCTGCCCTCCGCTCCTAAACCATCCTATTGACACACAATGCACACGCATGTGCGCACACACACAGTATGAGCACTGTTTCCAATGGAGAAGAAAGGTCGTGAGTAACGTCACCAGGGTCATTTCTGCCCTGAGCTACACAGTAACGGGGGTGGACACAGTGCCCCCCGGGCCGCTCAGCCCCCCTGGCCTGGCTCCCGTCTCCTTGGTGGTGACGCAGCAGCCGGCTGCAGACACCACGCCCCACCCCAGGCTGCAAGGCTGACGCCCATGAGGCGGCCCAGGTGACCCCAGAGAACAGCTGGCGGGCACTCAGGGGGGAGGGGCCTGTGTCCAGGCTCCCTGGCATCTGGGGACCTGTCACCCATTGCTGCCACCGTCTTTCTTTCTTTCATTGTCTTGTTTGTTTGTTTGTTTGCATCTTCATTTGGGGAGCTGGGAAGCAGGAAGCAGAGCAGGCCCGCCCTCTTCACAATCCCCCCCAGACCAAGGACCCGATGAGCCACCCGCTGGGGGGGCCCTGGGGAGCATGTCCACCTGACCCGTAACCTAACCTAACCTGTGACCCCAGCCAGCTTGTGACCTCACAGGTGTGTGACCTCACAGGTGTGACCTCACAGGTGTGTGACCTCACAGATGTGTGACCTCAGCCAGCGTGGGACCCCACCCCATGCCGTCCCGGCCGCCGTACCTGCTTGGGCCTCTGCAGAAGCTCCTGAGCCACCGCCGTGGCAAAGACGGCCCTGTTGCTCCCTGGGCTGAGCTGCAAGGAGAGTGACAGCCCTGTCACCAGCTGGACCCCGAGGTCGGTGACTGTTACCTTCTCATCCAGCACAGTGATGGTCTTCTCAGCCAAGATGGCATCTGACAGAGGCGACAGGATCTGGAAGGCAGAACCAACATGGCGAAGAAAAGCCTTTCCGGCCCCAGAAAGCCCTGCCCCGGCCCCAGTCACATCCCGTGCAGGCAGGGACGTGGCAGACAGCAGGGCCCACTCATGTCTCCATCCAAAAGGAGCATCTTGCTTGTGGAGGCGTAATGTAGTTTTTAAGTAGCAGGAAGGGGGTCAGACTCGGCACCCCTCCCCCACCGGGACAAGGAGGGCCACTACCCAGCATGCACCAGCCTTGGTCCCAGAGCAGAAGTCACCCTCTTGCTCACCACGTGCTAACTTTATGATTCATCTATGATGGACGGTCCCTACTATTACTTAGTGCAGATGTTCTGCAGAACTATTTATTTCACTTACATGCTTTGTTAAAAAAGATTTTGTAGCATCAAAATACAATGGGTTTGATACTCTAGTTAGGTATTTATACATTTCTCTCTCACACAGGACAACCACTGCGTAACGTAGGGGTGTCCACTCTTTGGGCTCCCCGGGGTCACATGGGAAGAAGTGTCCTGGGCCACACGTAATATACACGAACACTAACGATAGCTGATAAGCTAGAAAAGGTCATGGAAAAAAATCTCACCATGTTTTAAGAAAGTTTAGGGTAGACCCCGAAGAGTAAGTCCCTCTTCTGAAGGAAGTCTGTGGGGTCCTCACTCCCTGCCCACACCCCTCCCCCAGGTAGCCAACTGCTGCTCCCTATGAAGCCCCCTGGATGGAAGGGGCCCCATCCTCTTCTTCCTGCTCCCTGGACCCACCTCTCTTTTCTGGGTGTTGCTGATAGTTATGAAGCTTCCTTTTGAGACACTGGTTCTCCCAGAGCTCCTTACACCCCGGTTAGCCAAGCCCACGTCTCTACTCAGACGCCATCTTCAGTTTCTAAGTCTGGTCGTGACAATTCAAATGGCAGTGACTGCGAGATGCGAGTCCCCAGGGGAAAGTGGGCACGTGAAGCTGGTTTTATTCCCACCGAGTCCCCAGGGGCTTGGGAGCAGACCACCCACCAGGACGAGGTCCACACTTAGCTCACGGGATACGGCCCAGCCCCCCTCTGCGTGCCCCCGTGACACCCGATTTGAACGCCATGCCCTTTTCTCTGGGCACCTCGACCATCACTCAGGCTGAGTAGTTACTACCCAGTCCTCATCTTGGCCCCAGGTTTCAGGCGTCAGCGCCAGTTCAGTGTCTGCACTGACAGCAGGAATGTTGGTCCCTGGACGGGTTCGTTGGTGTGGGGGCTGCAAGCTCCCGTCCATGGGGCAGCTTTGTGTGCACCGACACCAGAATCCTCTCAGCGGGTGAATGGCCGCCCTTTGACCCAAGCAAGCACTCTGACCCGTGGTGACGCCTCACCTGGATGGTGGTCATGCCCAGCTCCTGGCCAGCCAGCACCTGGCCCCCCTTCAGGCGGGCGATCCGGGGCTCTTCCACCTGCATGAAGTTGCCCACCAGCTCTGTGATGTCAACCTGCCAGTCGGAGCCCAGCAGGTGGGCCACGCGGCCCCCGCGGTCGGCGGCCTCGGCCATGAACTGGGTCAGGACGCGCACCATGGCGTGCTGGTACTGTAGCGTGCAGCCCCGGCCCCGCTGCTCGTCCTTGTCCTCGTCCTCGCTGTCCCGGGCTGGCCTGTCGGAGGTCAGCTCAGTGTGACAGAGCCCAAGGTGCTAGGGCGGCGGTCGGGGGACATGCATGCAGCGCGGGGTCTGGGGGGCTCAGGCAGACCCGCAGCGACTGCCGTGTGTGGTGTGGGGACTGATGGGCCGGGATGGACCAGGGTGGGGGGCAGGGTTCACCGTGTCCCCAAGGAGCCCCGTGTCTGCTATCCAATTTGTGGGGCCCCCACCCCTTGACGGTGGCTGGACCCAGTAACTTTCTTCTGGTGTCACAGTCAAGGTTAGGTTTTAAAAGACTGCCGCTCCATCTAGCTCGGGACTCTTGGCCCTGTTCCATCCTTCTCCTGCCCGATCCGAGGAAGCAGCCGCCATGCTATAGGCAGGGCTAGAACCGGAGCGTGTCCAGGGACAGCTAGGACCTGCCAGCAACAGCACGGAAGTGCATACAGATCCGTCCCCAAGGAGCCCCGAGACGGCAGCTACGGCTGACTGCCCAGTGAAGCCACATGCTCCCGACCCAGGGAACATGCGGAGTAACACACTTTCTTCTTTTAGGCCCCCAAGCTTGGGGATAAGTCATTTAATGATGTAGGAACAGACAGCGAGCAGAAAAGGGCCATGGACGACGGGAACGCCCTGTGCTCCAGTCCTCAGGGAGGCAACGTGATGACAAATGGGGTTTGCCCAGGGGACCAGTGGCGGCTGGGCCCTGAGGTGCAGTGAGCAGCCCCAGCAGCCAGGGCGGAGCACTCGGGTGCAGGTGAGACCTAACTCGGGGGCTTTCTGCAGTTACAGGGAAGGGGAAGATGCACCTTCCACGGTGTCGCAGAGAAGACAAAAGCCTGGCAGAGGACGCAGCCACACGAAGCGCCCAGAGCAGGGAGGTGGAGACCCACCTGGTTCTTGGTGGGGGGGGGAGCGCCCGACCTCTGGGTTGGGTCACGACTGAGGTGGGAGCCCACTTTAAATTACTTATTTATTTATTTTGTTATTGTTTTTGACCGAGAGAGAGACAGAGACACAGAGAGAACTGAACGGGGGGAGCTCCCAGTTCAGCACATGGGTCCGCATGGGCCGGGGCCGGGATTCGATCCCTGGTCCCCGGCGCTGCAAAGTGAGCGCTTAACCCACTGAGCCATCCCGGCCTCCCCGATGGGTGCCCACTTTAGCTGTAGTGCCATGACCTGGACACACACCCACCTCTTGTTGGGGGTGACGGGGACCCTCCAGCCCTTGACCTGATTGAGCTCCATGTCGGAGACCTCGATCTGCAGGGGCAGCCGGGGCGCCCACACGGTGACGTGCAGGGGGGCGCGCAGGTGCTGGTAGCTGAAGTTCACGGCCACGTCCACCTGGCCCTTCACCTCCTTGCCATTGACAAAGACATAGTCGCAGCGCTCGGACACCTGCCCAGACAGAGGGGGGTGTGTGAGGGCCATCCTAGCCCGCAGTCGCAGAACCCGGGGAGGGGCGGCATCCTGGCTGTTGTGGGGTCACCCGTGGAGGACGGAGTCCCGGCGTGCAGGGGGGACTCTCTGGCCGAGCGCCTCTTCCAGGGGCGGGAGGGGCGGGAGGGGTGGCCCTGCTCACGTCTGCACTTCCCGCCAGTGACATGGCGGAGCTCAGACGTCTGGCCTGCAGAACCTGAGACGGCAGACGCGTGCTGTAAGCCACAGGGTGAGGGGGTGGCTGGTGTGAGCAGCCCCGGAGACAGCAGAGGGGGCGGCACGGCCACAAGAGGGGGCTTCACTGGCTTCGCTCAGCAGGAGAGGGAGGTGGGGTCCCCTTTACCAAGAGGGTCACACACGCGTGGTCTCGGTCAGGACTCAGGTCACCTGGGAGGCAGGGCCTCTACCATCTGCATTTCAGCAGGATCAGCCTGGGGCCTGAGGTCCTAAGTGACAAGCCCCCTGCTTCTGGTGTGAAGTCACTGATGCTTTGGCTTCTCTGGGACTGCACTTGAACCCGCTACACTCAGACCTGATCAGGGTGATAAATAGAGAGAATGCAGCACACGGTGGGGGCGGGCGGGGGGGGGGGGCTGCTGGGTACATCGCTGGCAGCAGGTGAGATAATGAGAAGGCTGGGGAGGGGGGACTCCCTCGGGCAAACCCCAACACTCAAGGGAGGGCCTCCCTGCCCTAATGCTAATGACTTTCTCATGACTGAAACGCTATGCAGATGAGCCTATGCAAATCAGGGAGAAGTGACAGGGGCCACTGGCCTGGGGCTACCTCTTGGAGGGGGGGTCTGGGGCAAGATGAGGATTTGAGGACCACACAGGAAGTCTCTGGAGAAAGGACTTGTGCTGCTGAGCCTGGCTGCCCGGGGGGCCGAGGGGCCCTCCACCTTGCTTGCCTGCTGTCCTTGCAGGGAAGGGATGCCGGCTGCAATGAGGAGTCTGAGGCCTGTTTTTGGTGGGGCTGCCATGAGTTCCGGCAGCTGTGGCCTTCTCACTGCCCCCATCCTGTCACTTCCCAGTGACAGGCAGCACAGGGAGGCAGTCAACACTGTGTAAACACTCCACAGCATGACATATGGGCACCAGACGCACTGTGGTGATCACGTGGCCAGGTACGTAAACACGGAGTTGCTGGCAGAACGCTGTATTCCACACCCCTGGGTGTGCACTGGAAAGCCACGTGCAAGCCAGCTCAGAGGGGGCGCGGGGGTGGGGGGCTTACCAAGCAGGTGTGATTACAGGGAGCATGTAGAAATGAGGTCACCCAGGATTTCACTGGTGGCCCAGCTGCCATCGCACGTCCGCATACGAGAGGGGTGGGGGTAGGGGACACCACCGAGGAGGACATGGCTGAGGGAAGAGGTGGACCCTGGAGGGATGTGGCCACAGGCCACCCAACACCCGCTGTGCCACCAGCCCCTGGACAGGGCAGGGGACAGATTTTCCCCGGGAGCCCTCAGGGCCTGGGACCCGAGAGGGAGCCCCTCTGTCCTCCAGTCCAGGGTCTTTCCTCACGAAGCATGTGCCCCTGGGGCCTGGGCCGCAGGGAGCCTCCACCAGGCTGGGCTGCGGCCGGAAACTCACCGCCTCACCCTCCAGGGGCGTCTGGGCAGGAGCCAGGCCAGCGGCCCCTCCCCTCCAGTCCCCTGACCCCATCTTCTCCTCCATCTCCCCAGGTCGCTGCACGAGAGTCAAATGTGGCACAGTCCCCGGGGCATGAGCTGGGAAACAGGATGTCTGGGGGCCGACATGACCTGCTCCCGGCATCCTGGTAAAATACGGCTGACCACGCATGTGACATAGCTCATGAACCACACACACCACTGATGACGGACAGCTGGAAGGACTGATGGGTAGAGAACTCCGGAACCCCTTTCGTAGCCCCTCTCCAGCCATTGCGCTGTCCTGTTATGGGGACACAGCTGGTGTTGCTGACCCTGCTGTGCCCAGCCTGGCAGTGATGTGAATTTAACACATTAAGTGCCATGTCAGTCACCAGTGACTGACCCTGAACTTTCCATTTGGACTGTGTCAGTCACCAGTGATGGACAGTATACTTTTCGTGCAGGCCACAGTATTATATGTTAACTGACGATATAATATTAAAAAATTACATTCTATTAATAAATTTTAAATAAGTAAGATGTCCCGCTTGTCTTTCCATTTTAAAATGGTTATTCCTTTTTTCTTTTCCTTCGCTATAATTTCTCCCCATTTAGGGGACATTTTCATGTTCACGGGTAGAGAAAAATCTTTTTCTGCACTGGAACAAGAATCGCAGACAACTGACTGAATATAAAGCATTTCTAAAATAATACATTGTACAAATTGTGGTAAATAATAAATAGTCACACAGTAAATATGTTCTATTGCAATCTAAACAGAACTCCGGTCACCAGCATTTCGGTGAAATCTGATATAACGAGCCAAGCAGTAAGCAAGACAAAATAGCCTGGGCGTTTTATGTGTTAAGGCCATTTCCCCTCTTCTGTGTGAAAGTGCAAGAGTGTAAATCTCGCTGAAACGTCATCAACATTCGTGGAGAAACAGGTTCTTTGGATGTTTTCTCTCTCCCTTTTTCAAAAAAAAAAGAGCTACAACTAAGCACGTTAAAATGCTGCCCTCTCCACCTGCTCACTCTGGCAAAAGGAGATAAGGCCTGAAGGGAAGTTTGCATCCGTTTCTCAAGCTGAGTATTATTGCCTTTTTGAATCAGTTTTTATCCTGGACTGAACGATACGTTAACCATGGCGGTGACAATGACGAGAAAAGGTGTGGCTGACATGTACTGCTTGCTGTGCACAAGGCACTGGGTGCAGCTGAATCGTCACAGTAAGTCCAGCAGAGAGGAGCTATCACCCCACTCTCCAGATGACAAACTGAGGCGTGGTGTCCCCGGGCTAATTCATGCAAGAACAGTGCTGAGCTCAGTATTCTGGGCTCCTTTTCTTGGGAGACAGCTTTACCTACCTCGGGAGGATGTCTGCTAATGTAAAACACACTTTCTGCCAAGAGACGAGTTTTAAATGGTTGCCCTGAGGAGGGAGGGCGATGGCAGAAGGTCCTGCGGGCCCAAGGACGCTCCTACGCAGCAGACGCAGCTCAGAGCCAAGGGACCCCCAGGAGCTCCCGGCCCCGAGGTGGCAGCTGCCAGGGGGCTTCAGCAGGGGGCCGTCTAGGGGGAAAGCGTCTGGGTGGTCCCTTCATGTCCCCACCGCAGGCCTCCCATTTGGGACACTACACAGGGACCATCTAGGTTAGCCTGCGGTTTCCCTCCAAAGCCCTCAATCTAAGTCCCCAGGCAGCTCTGATATTTTTGCATCGAAACAGCACCATTTTAGACAGCCTGGCACTACACGCCCACTCCTGCCATTTTCTTGGGTCAGAAGGAGTAACGCATTCCAGGAATGTTCGCTTTTTCTTTGTTTTCCAAATTACGCACCATCTGGCCTGTGTCACAGAGCGCAGTTGTCTTCTCACAGCCACCAGCAGCTCTCTGATGGGAAACGCGTTTAAGAACAAGCAGCCCGTGGCTGTGGCTGCGAGCCGGGCCGGACATTGTCCCCAGCGTTGCCTTCCAGCCTCTGCCCTGTTGGTGTACTGGGCGGGTCATTCTGTGTCGGGGGTGGTAGAGCTTAGCCCACGAGTGTGGCTCTCTGCCATGAGAATCATTCCAACAGCCTAAGCAGCACCAGCCGCCAAGACCATGCCCTGAGATTCTGGTCCCACTGGGCAGTGGTGGGGCCTGGGCATCAGTATTTCTCAGCCTCAACATGTTTCTATGTGTGATCATGTGGACACCAAAGACAAACACTCATTCAGTTGCTGTATGTACAAGTCATGACATACAAAAAACAAAGTACTAATGGAAAAACCTAGAAACAAATTATGCTTTTATATGCAATTTCATGTCTACAGCCACATGCATCACATGTGAATGCATAAGCATGTAGTCTACATTCACATGTACAAATGCATGAGTATGCATATATACACTCATGTGTGTGGATGCCTGAGTATGCATGTATACTCTCACGTGTGTGGATGTATGAGCATCCATGTATAGTCATGTGTGGATGCATGAGTATGCATGAATACAGTCGCATATGTGGATGCATGGGTATGCATGAATACACTCAAGTGTGAGTATGTATGTATACACTCATGTGTGTGGATGCATGAGTATGCATGTGTGCACTCACATGTGTGGATGTATGAGTATGCATGGATACAATCACGTGTGTGGGTGCATGGGTATGCATGGATACTATCACACATGTGGATGCATTAGTATGCATGTATACACTCACATGTGTGGATGCATGAGCATGTATGGATATACTCACATGTGGATGCATGAATATGCATGTATAAACTCATGTGTGAATGAGTATGCATGGATATGCTCAGATGTACAAGTGCATGAGTACACATGTATACATTTGCATGCATGAGTACATGTGTATACATTCGTATGCATGAATGCATGAGGACGCATGTATCCTCACAGAGCATAGAGAGAATTTCCCAGATTCTAGCATTTTGTCTTGATTTGTGGTCTAAAGGTGCCTACTGTTGGAGTAGACAAGCACCCACATAATAAATCACTTGTCACTCCCAGGACAGGAATCCAGCATCACTTAAAATACGTTTAGTGAAACGAGAGAAATCATGAGGACAGAATCACCCAAAAACAAGGATGCCTTTCTGCCTAAACACCACCCAGCTCTGTTTCTCTGGATTTTAGTGCAGCCTCTTGGACCCCAGTGATGCACTCTAATCATCTAATTCCTGCTGAGAGCACACAGACTTTGCTCTTGGAAACACTCAAGGAAATGTCCAAAATTAAAAGCAAATACTTCCTCAATATTACCCAACTCTTGTAGGAGGACAAATAATACTGAGAGGCTTCACTCAAATTATTTCAAATTTAGCCATCACAAATTGCCTTCATCAAGATGGCCAAGGTTCATCAGCACCAAGCAATTACCCTCTGCTGACAAAAGCGTGAATTCTAAGTTTTACCCCACATTTCACTGTTGGTTTTCCTTTTTTGCAACAACTAGCTTAAAAAGCATTTATTTTTAAAGAAAAGCTGCTATGATCAATTGATCCATAAAGGAAAATAGTTTTCCATCAAATATGCTTGCCAGGAATCTACAAAATAGCAGAAAAAATACATGTAAGTGTGATATGTGTATACATATATGATACATAAAATGTATAATATAATGAGGTGCTATAAATTTTATACTATGTATAATTATATAATATATCAAGATATATAATGATACAACATGTGTGCACATATCTGTACATATCTAATATATATCATATATAATACATAAAGCATATAATTATATACTATAAATTCTACACTATGTATAATAATTTATAGCATGTGATATATAATCATAGACTATAAATTCTACACTATGTATACTATAATTTATAGCATGTGACATATAATTATATAACAGGTGTGCATATATGTATATATAATATACATATACATAAAATATATAATTACGTGCTATGCATTACATACCGTGTACAACATTATTGGGGAATATGTGCAGGCTTTGCTCTGGATGCACCGGGCATGCTGACACTTCCTAGGACGGAGCTTCCCCTCAGGCCTCCTTATGACTTTCCTTCCACAGGTGTCAGCCCTGCATCTTTTAAAACGAATTATTGTAGTAGGAACACGTCACGTGAGGTCCACTCGCTCGTGTTTTTAAGCACATAACATGATATTGTCACCTACGGATGTGGCACTGTACAGATTTCTAGAACGTATGCCCCCTTGAGTAACTGGAATTTCACACCCATGAAACAGCGCCCCGAATGGCCATGGACAGATACTGGATAAAGAAAACAGGTGGGTCCAGATGCTGGGGTATTACGCAGCCTTGAAGTGGAGCAAGTCCACCATGTGCAGTGACACAAGTGGGCCTGGGGATGATGCAGACCTGCGTCTGGATCTGAAGATATCTGTGTCCAACCTGCCCGCTGTTCCTTTACCCCCCACAGGCACTTCTCCCAGGAAAACCACGTACACGTCCATCTGTCTTGCTGTGGGCTCATGATGGCCTGCACAGACATAGGCTGGGCCTGCTCAGGATGGCGGTGGTAGAAGTCGGATGCTCTGTCTCCCCAGCACTCATCCCCACTTCTCTTTGCCCCACACAGACAATGACATTGAAGTAGATGGACCCTCCATCTGCCTCATGGAGCAGAACCCCCCATTTCCTTGCACTCTCCAATCAGGTCAGGGATGAGCATCCTGTCCAATCAGGTCAGGGATGGGCACCTGGTGCACCTGGGCTGATCGAGTACACCCGGGATGGATGTAAGAGCTGTGGGTATGCAGACCTGCTCTTCCCTCGGGCTGTGAAGCTGGCAGAATGCAAAGTTGGAGCTGCAGGAGACCGTCTTTGCCCCCTCATGAGAGGTCCAGCCTGAGACAGAAGCTGGCACACAGGGAACAAGGCTCAGAGACAGCGAGAGACAGATGCTCGGGAACACTCCTGGAGCCCCTGAATCCAGCCGTACCTGAAGGTCATAGGAGTTTGAGGTTATAGGAACCAATACTCTGTGTGTGTGTGTGTGTGTGTGTGTGTGTGTGTGTGTGTGTGTGTGTGTGTGTGTAAAGGTGCTGCAAAGCAGGAGTTCTGAACACTCGAATTGTTGAAAACACAATCACATCCAACACTGGCAATTTCTCCACTCAGTTCTGGAATGTTTGTTCTCTTCAAGGACACGTTGCAGACAAACAGCGTGGAGCTGTGGAGGGGGCGTGATTTGCTGCTCTCCTGCCCACTGTGTGATTCAGGACTGGCTCCTTTTCTGTCTTACATCAATATCGTCAGCTCATGGTAATTTGTTCCTCTGACCCGGACAGGGGTTGGACATGATTTAGAGCCCTTATTCTTTGCCAGGCATTGTTCCAAAGACCTCGTATGCATTATCTAATTGAAGCCACTTGACCAGTGTATGAGATAATTTATATTATTATTCCCATTTAATAGTTAGAAAGCTGAAACTCCAAGGGGGTAACTTGCCCAATGTTATCAGAAGGAAAGAGATGGGAGTCCAGTTTCACATTGCGTTAGCTCACCTCCAGTGCCTGTTCTTCACTGTTACCTCACACTGTGAGGTACAGAGCTTTGTGCCTGGCCATGCAAGCCAGTGCCCTGCCACTCAGCGGCTCAGTGAACATTGTCTGTGGCTAACAGCCTGGTCTCTGGTGACAGACAGGCTGGGTTCAAGGCTTGACATTACCACTGGATGTTGGGCACTTAAGCAAAGACCTATATGATTCTAGTGGCCATATCTTTGATCGTCCCACTTCTTCTGGGACACAGCTCAGCCCAGATGCACAGGTAGCACATGTCTCAGGTGGGGCCAATCAGTGACTAGGGTGTATCCCAAACCCAAGTCGGACCAGTACAGTACTGCCCTGATATTTTGTTTCCAATTAAAGTCAGTGAGGAGACACTCTTTCATCCTCTCTGGTCATGGGGACAGGTGGGGAAAGGAAGTGGAACTACTGTGGCCGTGCATCCATGGCTGTGTTGGATGCAGATCAAGAGAGAGCGAGAGGAGGAGGTTGGAGCTGAGCATGGCTCCCCAGGCCTCTCTTGTCTCTCATGGACCCGACTGTCTTGGCAGTATAACTCAGTTATCTGGTAGAATGTCCCTTGAGTTGCATGTGTCTGGTGTTTTCTCATGATCAAGTTGAAGTCATACATTTTGGGAGGACACCACAGAGGTGACATTCCTTTCTCAGCATGTCATATCAGGGTTACACTTGCACTACTTTGAAAGTTGATTTGAAAAGGCTATGGCTTCCATTTATAAGTTCTAAATGACAACCAGTCATTATCACCATTATCATCATCACTGTCATCATCACTATCACCACTACCATCACCACTATCATCACCACTACCATCACCATCATCATCATCACCATCACCATCACCATCACCATCGTCATCATCACCACCATCACCATCATCATCACCATCATCACCATCATCATCACCATCACCACCATCATCACCATCACCATTATCATCATCACCATCATCATCACCACCATCACCATTATCATCATCACCATCATCATCACCATCATCTTCATCTTCACCATCACCATCACCATCACCATCACCATCACCATCATCACCATCATCACCACCATCATCACCATCATCACCACCATCATCATCACCATCATCGCCATTATCATCATCATCATCTCCATCATCATCACCATCATGACCACCATCATCATCATCATCACCATCATGACCACCATCATCATCATCATCACCATCATCATCATCATCACCATCATCATCATCTCCATCACCATCATCACCATCAGTACCTTTTATGATTGCCAACCATGTGCCAGGTACTGTGTGAATTACTGCATAGTCGTTGGCTCATTAAGTCCCATGAAAATCTTCATGATCGGTAGAGGTGAAATTGAGGGTCAGGGAAACTAAGTAACTGGCAATAAGGGGTTAAGTGAGAAACTGAATTCAAGTCTTGGTGACTGCATAGCCCATATTCCATATGCCCCATCTTGAACCTGATGCTCACCCCTTTATGCCCCTAGATACTGTTCAGCATTGCAGCACATTGACCTTTCCAGGTCCCTTGAAGGTGGCAGTGACTGTGTGATGCCTTTTGGACAGTGAGAAACAAACTGGTGGGTTCTGGGGATGTTTTACTTTCCTGATATAGTTTGTGCCATTTCCTGCTTCCGTCTTCTTCCTGCGTGGAATGTAGGCCTGTGGCTGGAGGTATGGCTGCCTCCTTGCAGCCATGAGACAACAGCCATGAGCAAGAAAACCAACCTGCTAAAGAGGCTGCTATCAAAAGGAAGAAAACCCTGCCTCCCTGTTACCATTGCTGAGCAGCTCTGGACTCCCACTCACAAGCCACACATAGGATTTTATTTTTGTTTGGTTGCTATTGTCAGATACCTGTTATTTTCAGCCATGTGTGGTCCTCATTAACCCTCAAACACAAATCCAGCTTCCTTCTGTTTAGAGTATGATTGTTTCTAAGCTTTTTAATAACTTTTTTTTTTTTTTTTTTTTTTTTT
>PVKE010000020.1:61866-91168 GCA_004027555.1 Craseonycteris thonglongyai | reverse complement strand
CTTTTTTTTAACTTAATTTTGGGGTCATAAGCTGAAATGGCTATAGAGTGCAAACAATGTACATGAAGGAGGTAGGTGTGACCTAGAAAGCTCCCTCCCAGGCAGAAGAGGGGCTGTCAGCTCTTGCCTGTAAAAAAGGGGGTCCAATACTTTCAGATATTCCATTTCCTATGAGATGCTATCGATCCTAGTTTAACATATTCCAGGTTAAAAAAAAAATCTCGGCCACTATTCAAAAACTTTAAGGCCAAACACAATGTGTGCATCACTACATACGACTCAAGGACCTTGAATTCGCAACCCCTGGCTCAGGATAACAAGCTAAGTTCATGATCTTTATTGTCTGGGATACAGGAGACAGAAAAACCAAGAAAGCAGACTGGGATGTGTTTGATCTTTGAACTGGCAATGAAAACAAACAGCAAAAACAGGTTGACTAACTGAGTGTCTCTTCACATTGCCATCATTCATCAGCACTGAGGCTGGGAGCCGTGAAATACTGACAAGAGGCCCCTTCCCCCAGCCTCTTCAGGTGTCTGACCATAGCACCCACCCGGGTGGCCCCACCTGCACTCTGGTGACAAATGGCTGCTCAGAGAGCTCACATTAAAGCCTGCCCCTCGCCCAAACCCTGCAGCTTTGTTTTCTTTCAATATTGCCTGCAGGGGGCAGGGGAGAGGAGGCCCAGCTTAGGCAGAAAAATTCTCCAACTGCCCACAGGAGGAAGTGTGATGCTGCCTAACTCTCAAATTCTCTTCTTCCAGTAGTTTCTGGCTCCAAAGAAGGATGTGTGAATGAGTGTGAGTGAGAGTGATCGTGTGTGTGAGTGACTGTGTGTGAGTGAGCGTGTGTGTGTGCATGAGTGAATGTGTGTGTGTGTGAGAGTATGTAAATGTGTATGATGTGTGAGTGTATGTGAGGGCGTGAGTGTTGTGAGTGTGTGTGAATGAGTGTGAGAGTATGTGTGAACCTGAGTGTGTGTGCGCAAGTATGTGAATATGATTGAGCATGAGTGAGTGTGTGTATTGTGAATATGAGTGTATGTGAGTGTGTGATGTGTGACTGTGCTATGTTGGGAGGTGCCAACACTTTTCCCGTTGCGGTCACATGCAGTGTAGACGTTCATTATACCCAGCCTCCACCATGTCGGTGAGAAGGGCCACCTAACCCATCAGACATGCGCCATGAGCCGCCAGTTCAGCCACGCCAGTGCCCCTCACTCTGTCCACGTGGTCACAGGGGAGACAGACAGGCCTGGAAACAGCGGGAGGGAAAGGCAGCTCAGTTCCACATCCCCATCCATGTCCGCAGGAAGACAGCAAGCAAAAGTGTGATTCACGTCTCGTCTCTGCCACAGAACTGCTGTGGTCAGATAAACAACCAATTCCAGGCCAGTGTCAGCACACGCTAAAGTCTGCTGAGAAACACGCATTTCTCAACCTTCTGTGAGCTCCCCCCACCCCTTATGCTTACTAGGGGTGCTACTCACACACAGTACCACCCACTGTTCCCAGCATACAGCTTGGTGCGCTCTGGTAACTGCACACGCTGTGGGGCCGCCACCGTGGGGGATCTGGAAGAGCCCTCACCCTGGAAAGTGTCCTCAGACACCTTGGGACTTGGTTTCCTGTCCCCACCCTAAGGATAGGCAATGGCTTGCGTGCTTTGTCATCACAGTTTTATTTTCTGGGATTTCACCCCGGCTGCTTCCCAGAAGCTATGTGCTCACTAGCTATGGGGCTGCACACCCCCCAAAGGGACCCAATCCCAGGGTGTCCATGACCACTTTACACCTTCCTGACATCACAGAGTCAAGATCGACAACCACTCAGACCACAAAATCAAGAGTAGGGGTGAAGACACTTACCACTGGTCCCTCACGCATGCACAGCACACACCGTGACCATCTGTAAGGAACACACACACAGGGCTGCCTGACAAATGTAAAATAAAGTGTCTGTAGGAATACACAGATGCAGTAATTGCTTTCCACACAGAATGCCACCTGAGGAAGCAGCTTGTGGCACCGCAGTGCACTCGTCGGCAAGCGTGCCTGGCTTTCAATTTGCACCTGGCTTTGCCAGCTTCTCCGAGTGGCTGTGATTTGTACTCGTTTTCGGCTACACGGAGTACACACCCCTTTGAAGATGATGTGCTCTCTCCTTTACCTTCAGCCATGCTGCGTGCTTGTTATCAAAAGCCTTATGCTGTGGCTGCTGATGGCTTTAATTCTTTTGAAATGTCACAAACATCCACAGCTTCATGTCAGTTTAATAAAATCCAGTTTTCAGGGAGTCAAGATCAGTGTCACTCGTCACCCCTTTCCTTCTCATGACTGGGCGACCTGTTCCCACATTCGCTTGCCTCAGTGCACACAGACCTGCACTTGAGGACTGCTGTCCTCTGTTCACACTAACACCGAACGCTGATATTACCATTTTAATCACCAAGTTTTACACGTAGTTAACATGTGTTGGACCCCGATCTGTTTTCCTGAAACTGGAATTCATGCCAACACTACAGAAACCACACACATGGCAACCTCGACAAATGCAATGAAACACACCAATGACATAACACCACCTCGGCCAATATTAATCCCGCCCTGACCCCACCTGTTAGCTGAACAGAAAGCCCTGGACCACCTGGTCTCTGCGATGCCTACATGACTGTAAAGTTGTAATGACTCTCAGGAACATAACGGGGTTTCGTTGCTGATCGTAATTAATCTCGTATTTGCCACTGATGACACACACGATAGCTGCATCGCTTTCTCCTCGGTGGCTGTCACTTGCTGGCTGGCAGCTCTTAGGAGAAGGGCGTGTGTGTGCAGATGCCCTCAGTCTGGCTGCAGAAACAGTGTGACAGGCGAGTGGGCACGAGATGAGGAGGGAGAGTCGTGGCCAGGCCAGGCAGCACCTTGGGACTGGACAGTGGCGGGTGAGCTTATGTTATGGGGGCCCCAATGTGGAGAGAGGCTGGGTACGGGTAAAATGGAGACCCAGAGATCCCGCAGGGAGCCGCTGGAGAAGCACAGTGGAGAGGAGATGGTGGCCTGGTTCAGGAGGGCGGTGACAAAGGGTGGGGGGGATGAGGTGGCCCGGAGACACTGAGGGGAGCTCCTGAGTCCGAGTGCACACATGTCAGCCTGAAGGCGGCAGAGGGCTGAGGAGCGAGAAGGCTCAGGCGGCCGAGCGGCTCTGGGAGGCGGGGGCGGGGATATGACACATTGGTTCTGGACACCTTGAGCATGAGTGTCCCCAGAGGGCTGACTGTCCCGGCAATAACCACGGAGTCTCCAGGCCGATTTTTCCCTTGGAGCTGCCCTCCAATGCTCCTACCATCTGCAAGCGGTGAGAAGGCACACAAGCGATGAGCTCTGAGGCCAGCGGAGAAGCTCCTTGAAGAACAACCGATTCACCAACCAACCGGGGAATGGGTTTCGGTGTGGAAGGCAAGCAAACGAGGCAGCAAGCGTGTGTCAATACAGAGGTTAATAAGCAGTAGCTCCTCTGAAGGTCTTCGAAATGGACGGTGTTTTAAGAAAAACTGCTTTTGAGATGAAGGACATCATATACCGTGCTTACCGACATCTTCCTTACATTTCGCCTAAAAACCGTAAGACAGGGTGTCCCCTAAAGATGCGCTATTTCTCATACAAACTTAAGCAGCCACTACCTAGCTGGATCTCTTCTCACCGGCGGTTTCCAGCCCCATGGCCTCACCGCCTGGCCTGTGGCTGGCTCTTAACACCTGCAGTTTCTGGCTCTCAGACTGCATTAAACCAATCTTCTTTTGTCATTTACATTTATGCGAATGTTCAGTTCTACCACCTTCTGCTTCCCACACCTCCATTTCCCTTCCGATTCTTTCCATCTTGATAATATCACGTTGTAGCGAAGTTATAGGCTGTCACTTCACATTTATGAACCGGGGCATAAACGCACTTGATTACTTTATTTTCGTGAATGTACGCGATGAGGAACATACCGGCTGGATGTCTGAGGAGGGACCAGCCCTTCCGCTTAATGGACGGTCCCCACCCCGCCCAAAGGCCCGGCTTTTTAGCCATCTGCACAAACAGAGGAGGTGATGGGAATGTGCGATTCCTTTTCAGGGCTTTTAGATGTGAAGAAAGGCGAGTCTGACTCCAAAGTGCTTCAATTGTGAAGTAATTGTAAGTTGCAGCTCCAGAAAAGAGGGAAATGCACATGCATTTTCATAAAAATTGGACTGGAATGGACGGAGCGTGGCTACGTGAGTCCTCATCCAAAGGAATAATCAGGAACCTGTGTGAACATGGGCCTGTCTATTCAAGGGACATGCAGTGTGGGGGGTGTCAGAGGGCCCCAAGGGTGGAACCAGGAGCCCCATTCTGATGCTGCCCTGTATACCCGCTGCTTAGGAGCAAACGGGCAGGGTGCCTACCATCAGGACGTTTGCTCTCAGGCGGGGTCCCTCCTGGGCGTGCCTTCTGGCACAAGCAGACACCGGGTTCAGTCTCTTTGCGGCTCCTGTGGCGTGGAGCGGAGGTCCCCCCGCCTCAGGCGCCGTCCATTCTGAGAAGGTGCACCTGGGACCGGGGCCCAGGCTGTGCTTCCCGGTGGCCACTGTGGCCGGTGGTCATCTTTGGCTGCTTGGCGTCCCAGGGTCCCAACAGCGAACCCAGCTGAGCTGCCCACGGAGTCTGACTGAGATGGCTTCACCTGCTCCCCTGGACACAGTCCCTCCCTCCTGTGCAGTTGGTCACCTCTAGGTATTTCATCAGACACGTGACACATGCGGTGTCCAGGGTGAATGGGGCAGGTGTTGGGGGCAGAGGTGGAGTGTGGACATGTGTGTGTCTGTGACAGGTGACCTGCCCTGACAGCCACTGGGCCCCACAGGAGGACCCAGGGAACTCAGTGGCTGAATGAGCCAAGCAGGGCTCGGTGTAAATTATTTCCCTGCACTGCAAGTTGACAGATGACCAACGGGGGTCGGGCTGAACCGGCACTGAACTCATCTACGTCCTAAAGTTACAGCAGCGTCTTGGAATTAAACTTGAAGGTTAAAGAAAAACAAAAACAGGGAGAGAAGATGCCGAGGCTCGTTTCCACCCCCAGCAGCTGATGGGAGGAGAGACGCTGAGAGCAGAGGAAGCATTTCTGAGGTTTCATGGGAGATTCCTGTTGTCTGTCAGCAAGAAGACAAAGGTGTGGCAGAAAAAAGAGCCATGTTTTCTACACATAAGAACTTGGGGAAACAAAGAAAACATGGAGGAAAACAAACTCTCGCCTGGAAATCCTTGATTAAGTCATCCGGCTAGAAGGTGAATACGTTTACCCAATGTTTCCAAATAGGTCAACAATGTCACGTCATTCAAGGAACTGCTGTATATTTATATGTAAACAGACATGTAAATAGGACCGACTCCTCTAAGGAGGAAGCTACACATATGACTATACATTTGAAATTTTATATATTAGGATAAAAAAAATGTAGCTCTCCATTTATGAAACTGTATAGGTTATGCAGGAAATAATGTATATTCAAATATCTATTTTACTTCTCTCTAAAGAAAAACCTCTCTGAAGCTATGTTTACGAAAACAGGAATTCCTCATTCTTGCCTTGGAATCTGAGGGCAGGGACGTCATTTAGCTCACGGCTGAATTCCAGCACCTGGGACAGCACCTCGCCTGTCAGGAGCCCCCATGTCGCTGAATGGTTTCCGTGCATGCGGAATACCTTCCGTCAGGCAAGCTGCAGTCAGGTTCGTGTGGTTTTATTACAACTCTGAGCTCCACAAGGGAGTCAGAGCGTCTTCAGAGCAGAGGGTCTCTCAGGAACGGGGACCCACAGGAAAAGACACGAAGTGGGTCCTGGAGCAGCAGGGACTGGGGTGCTCATCTGGGCTCTTCACTGATGTCTGAATGTCACCCTGGGGGCTGGGTCTCCATGTCCCAGGGCCGTGAGCTGCGTCCACACCCACTGGGGAGGCCTGGCCTGGGACAGATCCCGGGACTCCCATCCTTGTGTGTCTGTCATGAGAAATGTTGCTCAAGACTAAAGAGCCCAGAGAGGGGTCTGCATTGGGGGTTTGGGGTTTGGGGCCCCTGGCTTCTCTCGCTGAGTGTGACCACTGCCTCCATGGTGACGAGTGTGTCTTCACTGCTGTGAAGGGGAAGGGCCCGCAGCTCGGGTTGCGCCTGCGTCTCACTCACCACACCTCCAGGCCCTTTCCCTCTCTCTGCTCTGGGATCAAACACCTGCCCCTCAGGGGAAAAGGCAGCAACTGCCCAGAAGTTACAGTCAAGACTCTACGTCCACCTCTTATAAGACAGCGGCTTCCAGGGCCAGACTCTGAAAGACTCAGAGCACAAAACCTCCCTTCTGGATACACGTAATCTGTCATTTGGGGTTCTCCGTCTGCCCCCCTTCCAACCCCCCCATTAAGTTGAACTCCGTCAATGCTGGAGACAGGGGTATGCCACTGGGTCGTACTGATGACCTGCCGACAACTTTGGTGACGTAATGCCCTGGGGGAGACTCCCAGGGGCCGACCTGCACAGCCAGACACATCACACAGGACGCTGGTGCTGGCTGCTGCTCGCCGCCCTTGCGCGCCGTGGGGGCTGGGCGCCCGCATCGCCACAGGGAACACGGCCACACTGGTGATGGGTTCCAGAGGAACCGCACCGTGGCTGTGTGCCGGCCACATGCGTGCTGCCTGGGACACGCAGTGCCGACCTGCCTCGGGCGGCGAGGCAGCGGATGGACCAAGGCTCGTGACACATCCCCCACCCCTTCCTGCACCTGCTGTGGGTACCGTCTCCCTCTTCATGTCACAACGTGTGTGTCATCATGGAGCCGTAAGTCAGATGGGTCATTTCTGACACAGGATCCCGTCTCCCTCCCCCTTGGCCAGCGTCGGCATCGTCAGGCAAAGCTGGGCCATGGTGCACGTCACACCCGCACCAATGTCACACAGTCTCACTGTGCTATGAAGTCCCCGCAGAGAACAGCTGCACACCTGCCAGTCCAGGTTGGGGCACCCCCTACGCTCCCCACCCCCAGCCGGGCCACCAGTGGACAGTAAGCTCCATCAGGGTGGAGGTCCCTGCATCCCACCACAAACCCCCAGGGGCCAGAAAGTGCCAGAAGCATCTGGCAAACATGCCAGGTCAGGAGCCTCTGTGGTCAGGACCCCCCCTCCCCGCCATGTGCACCCTGTTCTATGTCTATGACATCCTAACACAGGCGGCAGCAGAAGCAGGTGGGCGGCAAGGAATCCCGGGGGCGCCCAGAGGTCCCAGCGGTCCGTGACCCCCGATGCTGACGTGACAGTGGATTTCTCTGGGGACGGGGAGCCGTCACTTGCCTTGATGACGTCTTCGTCAGACGAGCTGCACTGCACAGACTGCAGGGCCATCACAGCACCGTCCTCGTCCACAGAGACCACCTTCACGGGAACGGCCACCGTCTTCCCGGTGAGGACCGCCGTGTTCAGAATTTCTGCCTCCTGCGAGACCAAGCACGCCTCGTCACCTTGCATCTGTGGCAACCGCCTCACCGCTCCCAGGCTCAGAAAGCCCGCCCTCCACCCCTGCCCCCGCCCCGGGGTCACTGTGGCGAGGAGATCACATGGGCGACACTCAGACTTCCTCGAGGACAGGGTGAGAGGCGGGTGCGGAGCCAACTCCTCGTGAATACCGTGTGCAGCAGAGCTCCCCACATGCCCAGGCATCCTGAGTGCTCTGCAGACACGGACCCCTGAGTGCTCACAGCCCACCCCACACACATGAAAGCCTCTCCGTGTTGTAGGTCCCAAGCCAGACGAGACTGTCCGGGTATGGAAGCTCATCATTTCCTCCATGGGCTGGGGCCTGGCCCTGCACACTGCGGCTGACTGCCTTGGTTTCTTTTATAAGGAGCTCAGTCAGTGGGCAGACCTAACATCTCCCCAGCCATGCTCTTGTTCAGTGTGATTTCTCAACTGTGGTGAATTTCTCAAATAGGTTCAACCCATTCCCCAACAAAGACCAATAACCTAATCACAGAATAATGAGTCACCCCCTCTTCTTGTCTTCTGCTTGCTGGGCCAAGCTCTGTTATTCCAGCCTCCCAACCAGCATAACTCACAACCTACCCCCCCATGCCCCCATGATGAGGCCGGGTTTCTCCTCCACGCCACATTAAGCAGAAGGGCTGTTTGATGACCACAGGATTGCCACATCTCATTAGCAAGGACGCCGCAGCCCTGTAAATAACCCGGGCGCCTCTTCCAACAAGTGGGGGCATCAGTCCATTTCGCATCCACAAGGCAAACACATTTATAAGACACTCTGATCTTAACGTGCATCGGCCCCTGGATGTAATGGCTGGGGCACGGCGTAAAGAATTATTGCATTTCAGCAGCCACACGGGGCGAAATAAAATTATTCTCCCACCCACGGGGGGCGCAGCAAGATGTCAGACCGCAGCGCTCACAGGAGGCGGGCGAGAGCTCACACTTTCCACCAGCCAGGGCATGCTGCTTCATCTTCTTATGCCAACTGTCACATCTTCCCAAGGTTACACGAGGGCTGCACGGAAAGTATCCAGCCACACACCCTTCGTGTTATAGTGACAACGGCTGGATTTCTTCCAGATGGCCCTCGTCAACCTCACTGTTAACACATTACGTGTGTGGATGGTGTTTTCACGGAAATGCCACAAAAGGTCAGCAACCCCTCCCTCCGAGTTCCTCAGCCAACCACTTTCAACATTTCTAAGCGTGTTGTGGGGGTTTGTTTTTTTGTTTTGTTTTGTTTTGTTCATCACACTTTCTTAATATAGTAGGTTTAGACCTATTGGCCAATGTTCTGGTATGACAGGTGAAATCCTCTCTCACGCCAGCCTCCTGTCTCTCTTTTTGGCCAATGTAATCAGATTCCTGTCTTGGTTCCTCTGTTGGCTGTACTGATCATTTTAAGCAGACACCCCTAATCAGGAGCTCATGTGCCAATGCCCGAGTGGCATGAGATGTCTGCGGACGCTTCCGCACACCTACAGGGAGGCAGAGCCTCTGGTCGCCCTCACCCTCGGGGCCGGCCTCCGTGGCTCACCCCTGAGCTTAGCACGCAGAAGGAGTGATGCTGTGTCACCCCCGAGGTTCGGTCATAGAAGGCGATACGCCCGCCACCCGGATTTCTCTCTGGGGACACCTGCTCTTGGAAGGCGGCCACCGATCTGTGAGGAGGCCCAGGCCACACACAGCGGCCATGTGTCAGTGAGCTGCTACACAGGTAGACTGAAACCTGGCACCATGCCGCCAGTGAGGAGACCTTGCAGAGGGGCTCCCGCCTGTGCAGGGGTGGCCTGGCCGGTACCGTCAACTCCCAGAGCCATGACTGGGGTGTCTGCTGCTCCAGAGAGAGACAGATGAGCCCCCTGCCCGCACCCCCCGCTTTACAAGACGAGAACCTCAGCGTTGCCTCCACTCCCTGCAGCTCTAAGACCAGCTCTTCTTGCTCTCCCTTCACACTCTGGAGCTGATAATGTCCACGCTGTGTCCTGCCTGGCGTGTACTGTACAATAGAATCTGCAAGCTCCACGCGGGTCCTGGGCCTGCTGCGTACGCACCGAGTGGCTGGCCATGGGGCAGGTGGCTCAGCCTGCCCCGAGCATGTTCTGGTTGGCCGGTCTCTGCTTTCAGGCTATTCTGTGCTCTGTGGACAGCCGGCTACATTCCTGGACTCAAACCCTGAGAGGTCAGGGGTGTGTCCCTTCCAGAGGGGGCCACCCAGTATGTCTCCCACCTTCGCTAGATGTCCCCAGGGGTGGAGGTGGGGCACCTGGCCTCATTGGGGACCTGCCGCTGCAGGGCCATGCCCTCCATTCGAATACAATGGGTGTCCCAGTGTCACGACCACCCTTCTCCTGCCTGTCGCAATTTACATTCACCATCTGCCTCTCCCATGTTTGTCCTGCTCTCCCTGGCCTCCTTTGTCCCCTGCAGAGCCCTTGGTCCTGACAGCGGCTGCGCTCTCCAGGAACGACACGCTGGCAGAACTGTGGGACTTCCTCTGACAAGCTCTCGGGGGCCAAGTTTCCTCACCTTAAAAGATAAAAATGTGGGGATGCGGGGATAGCTCAGTGGCTGAGTTTTTGCCTCAGAATCATGAGATCTGGGGATTGAATCCCAGCCCTGGCCAGTGCAATCCCATATGCTGAACTGCAGCGCAGAACCGCCCTTGCAAACGCCTCTTCCCACCCACAAAATGCAGCCCAGACGCCCGGCATTCCCCCGTGTCCCCTCCATGCTGAGACACAGTGGCTGCTTGCTCAGCATGTGTCACTCATTCGGGAACCTCAGATCCTCTGTCAGATGCGGCTCCCGGTAGTGGGCTTGCAGGAAGAAGCTGTTGAAGGACACACAGAATCGGGAGGTTGCGAGTCCTCAGCCACGCTGGTTCTTTCTTCAGGGCCAGGCCGGGCCTGCTTCTGGAGAACACAGGACTGGGACTGGCAGGTTCGGCTACTTTCCTCTTGGCCCGTGGAGGGTGCGGGGCCACAAGGCCAGGACTTGGCGGACAGGCAGGGCAGCTGTCACACGCTCTGCTCTCGTCTACGGTGGCACTGCAGCTTGGCCAGGCTAACGTCACGGGAGGTGACGAGGGTGACCTGGTGAGCCAGGGTCTCACACCTGATCGAAAGTGGGCAGTTTCAGGGACTGCTGAGCATTGCTCTGTAGAATGACAGACCCAGGTTTGCATGTTTCCTGATGTTTTGAGAGAAGCCAAGAATCAATATTTTTTTACGTGAAAATCCTATGACCTGTACACGCAGCTCACCACTTGTGAAAACTATGATCAAGTCTGCACAGGACGTGCTTATCGGTGGCATTGACCTATGGGCTCCCATCGGTGACTCCTGTCCTTGCGGATAATCATCATTTCCAACAGTGAGGTCCCTTCCGAGGGAGACTTTGAATGACCATCTGCACTCACCAGCCAGGCGAGTGTTTTGCCAGGACCCCAATTCCTTTCTGCAGGTCACCCCAAGACCCCGGCTGTCTGGGAACAAAGCCCCCTGCATCCTGCGCCACCTGAAGAAATCTCCTGGTGCCGTACAAGCACTGCGAACTTCTGCTCAACTAATTTGGAACCTTATTTAGCTTCAAGTTTCAGAATTAAGAAGCTAAGTGACAGCTGTTTAATTAACTCCTTAAGCTGATTAGACGGCTTTGGAAAAAGTGCCCCCAAGGAGGAGTGCCCCCAAGGAGGCACTCGGAGCCTGGAACCTGAGGCAGGGTTACCGCCACTGTTTATTTTTTTAATTTATGTTTAATTGTAATATTTTTAATTTAGTGAGCTGTCGACCAAGCCTCCCAACACCCCCCAGGGATGTGGTCAAATACAGGTTCTTGTTCATTAGATTAATGTTGTCTAAATGACAACAACACAGATTTCTTTAGATCTTCTGAGCAAATATGTCCTGCTTTAAAAAAAGTAATCTATGGAGGGTTTCTCAGCCACTCACTGTGTAAACCCACGTATGTCATTGGGCTGCATTAGGAAAGGGTCCCCACATAACAGGCTGTACCCTCCTCTGATTCAGAAGAAAAAAACCTCTAACAAGTATCAGGCTCTGAACCATTTTTATCCTTAAGATGAGCGCTTTTAAAGTGAAATACCCCAGGAAGAGGAAGCCACCACAGTTGCGTGACTTTAAACTAAGTCTCAGCTTGGCTGCACCTCCTGGCACTGGAGAAATGGTACAAAATGAGGAATTGGTTTCGTCCTTCTTAATCCCCACAGTGACAGATTGGCAGATGGGCAAAAGTCTGGGTCGTCTCAAAAACTCAGACGGTCAGGCCATCCTGAGGGAGTGTCCGGTGGGCGTGGGCAGGGACCTCGGTCCATTTTGCCAGGGTCTGCCTCTCTTGTGCAAAGCAGATCAGCTGCAGGAGGTCTGAGCCGGAAATCCCTAGTTTAGAAACTTCTAGGGGAAGCCGGATGGCTCAGCAGGTTAAGCACTCACTTCACAGCCCCGGGGACCAAGGATCAAGTCCCGACCAAGGCCCATTCAGACCCATGTGCTGAACTGGGGCATGCTTCCTGTGCGGGAGGACCCCAGCCCAGTTCCAGCCCTGCGTGACCCCCGCCCACCTGTGTGAAATGAAACTATGTTGAAAACTGATGATGCACAACTATGGAGACTGCTCTGGGCCCTCCCCCTTCTCTGTCTCTCTCTGTCTCTGTTTCTCTCTATCTCTGTCAGAAACAATAAAATAAATCTTTAAAAACAATAGAAGCTTCTAGAATGGCATTGCATCTGTAATGTGGCTGAAACAGGACACAAACACTGCCCGAGTCCAACAGCTAAACTGCAAGTGGAGTGTTTAAGCAGCTGCCCTTTGTGTTAGAAATATGAAATCCAAGGGCACATGGCCCTGCTCAATGACAGAAGTCTGAGAGTGTGACAAATGTGCTGGTGACAACACTGCACGTCACACTGATGACTGACAACTGTCGGTGTTGCCAACAGATCTCACAACAAACGTGTGGTTCATTTATAGCCTCCAAACAGCCCTTCCACGAAACTCATGTGGCGTGAATATTCCATTCGTGTCTGCCGATGGAGTCCTCTTGATTACAGTAATGTGTTTGCCCTTTGGATCTGGGGCAGTTTCTGCCTGTGGCTGTGAACGAACGGGATGTCGGCCTTTTCTCTGTCACTGAAGAAGAACGCATGTCGAATTGTCAAAGGTGACTGGATTTCCAGTAGGCTGGGAGAAGCCTGTTGGTTTTACGGTACGCGGAGATAAGAAATTAAATCAACCGGGGTGGAAAGAACATACAAAATTAACAAAGATCAAACGTCCGCTCCCAGCCTGCCTTCCAACTAAGTGGGGGGACCCGGAAGGGGTCTTGCATTCCGTGGAGCCCTCCAGAGGCACGGTGGGCAGTGCTGTGTCCTGCTGTGACCGGCAAGCCGCAGGGACCTCACAAGATAGACAGGTGGGGCTTGGAGCCAAGCCTTGGTTTTCTGTGCGAATGACGGTTCTGCGGCATAGCCAGTCCCCAACTGTGGGGTCCACACACCGCTGTGGCCTGGCTCCAGGATGCGTGTGTGTCTTTGCTTCCTTCCAGCAGACAACGGCTTTATTATGTTTTCCTCCAGTGAATGTAGAAACGAATGTGCATGTCTTGAGCCCACACTAATTAGGAAGACGGGGGATGCAGTTACGATGATTGTAGGGGGTGGGGAGCATCAGCCTCAGGTTTGAAGGCAGCGCCATCACCCACGAGCTGACACACTGGCCTCAGATGCGCCCTTCAGGCCTGTCCCCCACTTTCGCGGGGGCCGTGGTGTGGCGGGGTGCTGCTGTGGAACGAGCCGGCGCTGCCTGCTGCTGCCTCAGTGGAAGCCTTTCACGGCCGTCTCTTCTTGGGGGGAGGGGGGCAGGACCACATGTCTGGGTGTGGCCTGGCCCACGCTGAGTGGAGGACAGATGAGGGTCACGGGAGGCTGACGGAAGTGAAAGTGATGGCAGACCCAGCGTGGACTCTGCTGTCACCGCCACTGGTGTGGATGCGCCGGGCAGTGTGAGCCCCAGCAGAGCAGCCTTGTGTGTGAGGCGTCTGCAGGCCGTGCACCCGTGGAAGGCCACCCCTTGGAGTGACCTCATCCAGTCCTGGGCCATTATTCACGCTCTGTGCATTGCCACGTGTGTCCCCAGCTCTGGCCCTCCCCTGTGCCCCCCCAACTCCCACATACCCACCTGACCTCCCACCAGGGTGTCTCCAGCTCACAGGGTCCAGAGAGCATTCCTCTAAGCAGCTCCACACACAGTGTCCCAAGCAGTAAGTCGTGCCACTTGGCCCCTGGTTGCCCCAGAACCTCATTCCTACATCACACCCATCGGAGGGCCCCATGAGCACCATCACGGTACCCTGCGAATGGCCCCTCCCTCCGTCCCCACCGCTACTGCTGCAAATCGCAGCGCGTGCAGCAGGGTTGTGGGGATGCCTGGGACACCACCCATCTGGCTGTGGTCACTCCCGAGCACTTGTCACTCTCAGAAACCCTTTGTCCCCCAGGAACCCTCTGCCCGCCTGCCTGAGGTCACCAGGGTGTCAGCTCCAGGAGGGGGCGCTTCTGCAACTGTCCACACTCAGCTCAGAGCTGACGTCAGGAGGAATGGATGTTTTCCAAGAGACGGAAAGAAAATGACCTCGCCTATAAATGTCATGACTTTCAAGCCAAATCTTTTACCTGGGGCTGCAAAGAAGACTCCGTCTTCCCAACCCTCCAGCCAGTGTGTGTGTAAATATGGGTTTCGAAATGTAAATTCCTCTGAACTTGTAGCACAACAGGGTTGTAGAAGTTTGAGTCCTGAGAAGAATTCATAATGTAATTGCAGAAAGAAAAAATGAACATGCGTCATAGCCTGTGTCATGCACTGGACACTAAGAAATTAAAGAGTGGAGTTAAAAGAAGGCGAAGACTCATGAAAGACACTGCTGGTCATTTGCACATTAACGGAGGCTCCGCAACGTAGAGGTCAGGGAAAGACAGGTGCTCTGTCTCAGAGCAATGATCTTGGGAAAGACCGGAAGGGAAGTCTTCCAGGCCTCCCTCACAATGGGCCCTGCAGCAGCTGGTCCCAAGAGGATTTACACCACCGTCTGCTCTGAGGGCTCAGGGGAAACCCGGAATGGGAGTGGCACTGAAAAATCCATGTCTCTCCAAAGCCTGCGTTATAATGACCCGCCGTCTTGTTCTCACCTGGCCCAGTCCCAGGGCTGATAGTTCTCTTCTGCCTCCTTTCCCAAATGCAGTACATGTCATGACATTTCCTATTTCACCTACATCTCTTTAAGGTGCTGTAGGCACACAGAGTCACAAATGCATAAAGAATGCTAATCGCAGCGGCTTCTTATGCTAATCGGATAGGTTTTTAATAACCAATAGAAAGAGGTACTATTATTGTGGGAGAATCCAATCATTTTTATTCACAAAAGGCAATTGGTATGGGTGAAATCCATTATCTTAAAAGTATTTTGATAAGGATATATCTATGTGGAAAGGGCTTTGCTACTGTTAGACTCCATTAAACACATGCAATAATTAGCTGGCCAAAGAATCTCATTAGCCCACGTGCATTAAATGTGTATTTAAGCCATATTTGAGACACTTCATTAAGAGTGACATAGTGCGCTTTACTGGGTAACTTTAATAAAAATTCTAGTCAAATTAAAACTTAAATTTATGGTCACTCTGACTCTTTGAGAACAGAACACTGCATTGAATTCTTTCTTCTTTCTTCACAAAATACCTGTCTGGGCATGCTCTGTGTTTCATAGCGGCTTCTTTTACATATAATTTACATAAAATAAATGCCACTGTTAAAAATGCATCATTCAATGCAGACAGTACCACAGCCCTATTTTACAACCTCCTGACAGCCCTGAAATGTTCCGCTGGTTCCCTCCACCATCACTCCTCACGCCCAGCCCATGCGGAGGAGGAACGATGAAAATGTACACAAGCAGCATCCCACTGCCCAGGTAGAACCACGGTCACGGTTTCGGGGTGTGGCCCCCAGGACTCTGTCTGATGGGTGTGCAGTAGTTTTCTGTAGAAATCCACCTCCAGCTCGCTTTGACATCACTATTGGAACCTCTCCTTGCCGTTCTATCGCTCCCGTAAACTGATTCCACCCCAGCTCTTAGTTTTGGTGAATTGGTTTGGATTTGTCCCCAAGGTGGCAGTAATTATGATGGTCAAGTAGCCATTACATTAAAGTGGGGGGGTGGGGGACATGGTGGCTGAACCTCGCAGATTCTCAGACAGTTTCTGTTAAATGAATAAGAACTCTAGAATTATCGCAAACAAGAATGCATCAGCCCAGACAAGACGTTTCCAAATGGCAACATCGTGCAACTGAAGAATGAGGGAAGTTATGTGGGATCTGCAGGCAGTATAGTTTCTTGATTTGTGATTTAAAAAAAAAAAAAGTGTTGAGATTTTCAGTGTTGAGTTCACTTGTGTCATCATTATATTCTTTTAAAGATTTATTTTTATTGTTTTTGACAGAGAGAGAGAGAGAGAGAAAGAGAGAGAGAGAGAGAGAGATACGGAGACAGAGAGAAGCGGGGAGGGCCCAGAACAGTCTCCATAGTTGCACATCACTGGTTTTTCCACATAGTTTCATTCCACAGGTGGGCACGGGGCTGCACAGGGCGGGACCTGGGCCAGGGTCTCACCCCAGTGAGAACTGAACTGGGGGCACTTCCCAGTTCAGCATATGGGTGGGTCCACACGGGCTGGGGCCAGGATTCGATCCTCGGTCCCCAGGGGCTGCAAATCTAGCACTTAACCCACTGAGCCATCCTGGCTTCCTCCATCATTATATTTTTAATGGCTGTTTTCTCCCCCAGACCCGAACTCTTCAAGGTCGAGATGGCATGGGGCCTTGCTTAAGTTGCACTGATGCCCAATTTCTAGGCACGTACGGCCAGGTCAGTGTATACATGCCTAAGCCGGTGACCTTGCCCCGAAAGCTGGGCCCACTCAGTTCTCCCTCTCGTCTCGGAGAAGGACCCCACCTCCCATGCAACTGCTCTGGCTCCCAGATGTCTCTTGGCCTCCCATCCACCCATCGCTGGGTCTTGCTCCTTCTACCTGCCATGTCCCCCCAGCCCATCCCCATCCCCATCCATCCCACCCACCAATGCTCTCACCCAAGTGGCTCAGCCCTTGCCTGGCTCTTGGCAGTAGGAAGAGCTCAGTGATTGGTCCACCCAGGGCTAAGCCACACCCCATGATCCATTCGCTGTACTCCAGCCGGAAGTCCTCCCTAACTCCTGATACCCCTCCCCGGCCCTTCCCCAACCCCAGTGCAAACCAACCGCAACACATCCCATGGCTTTCAGAGCAGCGAGACCTTCCCCTGACGTGGCCTGAGGGCCCTTCCTGACACAGCTGTCCCCGATTGCTCCCGAACTCAAGGGCACTCTTCCCGCTCTCTGCCCTCCGGTCACACGGCCGTGCTTTTTGTGTCTCCGGGTGATGCTCCTGGCTGCTGCAGGGCCCCTCAGGAGCAGTGTCCTCTCCTGAACCCTGTCCCTTCCTGCCCCCACCCCCACGCCCACCTCCCCCTTCAGACTTCCGACTAAGCATCACCTGGGAGAAGATGCTTCTCATTGAAGCCAACCTCCTTTCCACCGCTCTTCCAGGCCCTTCTATCTCTCCATCAGAGCGCTTGTTGGAGATAACATTCCATATTTATTTGTAATTATTTGATTAAGATCTGGCTCCCTCCCCGGATGCTGTGCTTCCTCAGGGCCCAGACCAAACATGTCTTGTTGACGTCTTATCTCCAGCTCCTCACGGACGGAGTGCTCGAAAAAGGGCGGGTGGCCGAAGCTGCTTACAGGATGGATGACGCACCGAAGGAGCCCGATTATGAGGGGTGCGTGAGAGGAGAACCAAACTTGGGTAAGAAGCGGACAAAGTGCATGAGCCCCTGGATCTCACTATTCCAAGGGCTCTAGAGAGAGCGAGCAGGAGACAGAGGCCTTGAAAACAGACCCCGGGCCACGAGCCACCGCACTGCCTGCCCTCCGGTCCCAGTGTCCACAGGGTCTCAGAGGGGACACCAGAGCCCATCAGTGGAGAGAATCTGTCCTCTTGCGTGTCTGCAGAATGCGGTCTGACGGCTTCGCCCGCTGGCCGGCTCTGCAGTTGGATCCTCCACACACCCCTGTTTATCTAATAAAGCCGTTCTACACCTTACGAGACGAGCTGAGTTTGACGCCTTTTATTTTGGGTGATGTATTTCTGCATGTTGGAGGTGTACAGAATGTGTGTGTGTGGAGAGAGACCATTTTTGTGTCTACTTTTAGACACTTTGCTTTCAAGTGTCTGTCGCTGGATAGCTACTCTATAGCCACAAGGACTTCCTCTTGCTTAGGATTTGCTCAGTATATAATTTTCCAGCCTTCTACTTTCCATCTTCCAGTGTCTTTATTTTTAAGATGTGTGTGAGTGTGTAATGAAAGCATGCAGCTGGAGTATATATAATTGTTAACTGTAGTCTGACAATCAGTCTTTTCATTACAGAGTTTAATTCGTTTTCATTGACTCTTATTACCGATTGCCTATATATTTGAATTCATTTTCTTTGTGTTTTATATATTTTGTGCTTCTTTACCCAGACTTATGGAGTTTGTGCTTTTTTAAATTTTCTTGTTGCCTTTTTTGTTTTGCTTTGTTTTTGTTTTGGGTGATTTTTCTCCTTTCTTTCAATTTATCTTCCACTTCAGAAGATAGACTCTCATGTCTCCCCTCTTACTTTCACTAATTATCCTAGAGATTTTATTTTGAATGAATGCTACTGATTGGTCCTTTAATCATTCAACTGTTATTGAGCTGCCACAAGATGCCAGACGCTGGGAAGACGAAAATGAGTAAAATGCCCTTGAGGACAGGTGGCCCAGCGGGGTCTGTGGGGACAGACAGAGGGTTGCCTCTCCCACAGCTCGTCCATGGGATGCACGGTGAATGGACCCCATTTTAGCTGCACATCCCAGACTCAGCTTCGCCCACGTGCTCAACACTCATGGTGGGACTGAGCCCCGCATGGCAAAGCAGAAGAGACAACCCGGGCCCATGTGCACCCACACACACACGCTTTCCCCACCGCACGTCAGGATCGATGCACTGCAGTGCAAATCACTCATGCCTTTTCAGATGAGACACAAGCACACAAAGCCTTCTGTTTGCTCCTGCCACCAACCCTCCCCGTCACAGGCATTCCTGCTTGTGTAGATGAGGATGATAGACTTCAGCATTCAGAAGAGCCACACCTAAGATTTTGCAAACAAGTCCGGTGTTCTTTCTATACTACATGGCAATTGCGGCTAAGCAGTATTTGCATACATTTGCATACACTGTGTGTTGAGTGCTCTCTGCTTGCTGTTTGCATGTTGGGAAAGTCTACATGGGTTAGAAGTCTGGGTGCTGATGTCAGTTTACCGAGTCCTACTCCACATATACATGTGCAGTGGTCCCACAGACAGAATTCTGCAAACCAAATTCTGAGAGCAGGAAAGAGTTTGGCCTTTGGCTCGTCTCTTTGTTAACACAGGGCACCATCTCTAGATATTCTGTGGGGTCTCCTTATCATTGTCTTGTAAAGGTGAATTTAATGCAAAGTAAATTAGATTCTTTAATGGGATTTTTCTTTAGCACGAATGAGAAATATAAAATATCAATAGCAAATAGCAAATTAGTCTTGATTAATTTTTTATGGGTTTAGCTAACAAGCTGCTGGGTGCACCTTAGATAATTACTTCTATTACCACATCTTCGGATTTTCATTAATGGTTGGAATGGTCTCACTGTGACTGATTTTGTTTTGTTGAGTAAACAGAGCGGGTGTCTGGCTTATGTCTCCATCTGGGGTCCTAACACCCCACAGTGGGCTGGGGGCCCTATGTCCACAATCCCTTTTCCCATGAGGACAGAGACAGCCACAGCTGTCAGGGGACCAGAGTGACTGGCCACTGAACAAAGGACAAACATCTCATACGTCTGCGTGCACTTGGAGTCCAGTGGGAGGAACCGGAAAGCAGCAAAGAAACAAACCGGAAACTGAGAAAACTGAAGAGGGCAAATTTCACAAGATGAACTTCTTATGCCAGAAAATCAAAGGAGCCACGTAAGAGCTTTTCCTCAAGTGATTTAATATTCCTTTGTCTGGACGCAGTACGGTTTGCTTATTTATCTATCGAAGGACATCTTGGTTGCTTCCAACTCAGGGGCAATTATGAACAAAACCACCATTGACCCAAGAACAATGTGGGAGTTGGGGTGCTGACCCCCTGCACAGTCGAAAATCCATGTGTAACTCTTGACTCCCCCAAAACTTAGTGGCCCCTCGGTATTCTCTGGGGGTTGGTCCCAGGACCCCCTGTGGATACCAAACTCCATGGATGCTCAAGGCCCCCGTGAAAATGCACATGTCAGCCCCTGCCTCCGTGGATGCCAGCATGGATTAAAAACAGCTCAGGTGTTTACTGAAAAAACCTACATGTCCATGAACCTGCCCAGTTCAAACCCGTCTTATTTAAAGGTCAACTGCATTATAGGTATTTATGTGCAG
This sequence comes from Craseonycteris thonglongyai, assembly GCA_004027555.1. Lineage (NCBI taxonomy): Eukaryota > Metazoa > Chordata > Mammalia > Chiroptera > Craseonycteridae > Craseonycteris > Craseonycteris thonglongyai. The sequence goes on along the minus strand of PVKE010000020.1, from coordinate 71,029 downwards.
CCAATTTTTAAAAACATTAGGACATATTTCTGAATACAGAAAGTTCTTGCTCTAGGTAGATTTCTGATGTCAGCTGATGATTAGTAACTTTCAGTCCCCACATTTTTAAGGGGCTGAGGTGTGTTTATAAAGGGTGGTGACCGTGGGTGGTAGGAGAGGACAGGACACTGCCTTGGATTCACCAGCAAGCAGGAGGTGGGACACCGGGTTAGCGCAACAGGTTGAGTACTTGCCTTGTAACCGTGAGGTCCAGGGATTGAATCCTGGCCCCAGCCTGTGCAAACCCATGCGCTGAACTGCAGCACAACTGGTAACCACCTGGATGGTGGTGAAGATTCTTGCTTCCCATGCAAGAGGCCCCTAATTCAGTTCTTGCCCTGTGCAGCCCCACATCCACCTGTGTGGAATGAAACAATGTTACAACTAATGATGTGCAACAATGGAGATTGCTCTGGGCCCTCCCCTGCTTCTCTCTGCCTCTCTTCCTCTCTCACCTTCTCTCAAACAATAAAATAAATCTTAAAAAAAAAAAAAAAAGCAGGCAAGGGAGAAGCAAACAGACAGACTATGAGACAAAACGTGAGCACTGGCTCCCGGGAGCCAGACCCAGCCTGCAGAAAAGCTGCTGAGCCTGCCTGGCATTTAAGGGGAAAAAAAAAAAAGAAAGGAACACTTGCCAGGCTTTAAAACTCAGGAAGTTTTGCATAAAAATACAGAATTATGGCTTTTACTGGAAAAGTGGAAAATCTGCCAGTGGTGGGTACAGTTCCGGCATGACGTCACCTGAGCTGAGAGGCAGCTCCCTTTTGCTAGAAAGTGTGTCTCCTGGTTTGTCACCTGCCCCCTGCCTGCCTCGTCGCATCCACTGACACTGAGTTTCCGTGTCCCAAAGCCCATCACTGTGTACACGAGCAGCCGTCCCAACGCGCCGAGACCTGGTCTCTGTGGCAGCAGGACCAAGTGCCATGCCAACCTCGTGGCTATGGCGTGACCTGCCTGCTCTGCTCGTTGACAGGAATGGAAGGACCTTTGATACTCCCAAATAAATGGTTTACTCACCCAACCCACTTCTCCTGCTCGGGACGCTGGTATCAAAGGTATGAGAACTGTCCGAGCTATAATATGGATGTTCTTACTATTGTCTCCTCCTTCTTAATCGAAAAGGTGTTTTACGAGCCTTCTAAGTAGCTCATTTTACTTTCTCTAAATGTGTATGGCATCTAACGGCCAGAGCTCAAAGTCTGGAAGTCGCCAGACAGATTTGCCCCAGGAGGTGTGCACATTGCTACCCATTGATGTTTTCCCTCATTCTTCAGATTTGGGGTTAGACACGCAGGGCTTTGGCTGCATTTCAGGCCTCGCGATGGGGCTGGGAAGGCCTGTGTTTGCAGGGGGCAAGCATGGGGATCGATATGTCACAGGATGATATTCACAGGGCACAGCCAGTGGCTCCGTCCCTGGCTCTTGGAATTCTCCATACACAGCACGCTGTCAGCCTCCCCAAATATTACCAAACTGGGTCACACTCTGGACTTGGCAACCAAATGACATGTTCCAGCATTTCTCTGACCACAAAAACTAAATCATGTCCAGCTTTCCCTCCCAGAATATTATCCAGTGGCTTCCCATTCTTCTTCTCAAAGACAGGAAGCAAAATTTAAATGCACATCCTGCTGATCGGATTCACAGAGACAGAGGACACAGGGACACAGTACCGTCTGCAATGATGGAAATGGTCACCAGGTCTCAGGAAAGGCCCCTGGTAACGGGGAGGGGCACCCCTCTCCTGCTATGAAGTCCAGTTGAGTGGCTGGCTCATTTGAAAGCAGGAAATGATCGCCCTGCCTAGAAAGTATCCCTAGAGTAGCAGGCTGCCAGCCCCCAAGAACAGCTTTTCATGCTAAAACCTGAAAGAATAGGAAACGTGGGTGCTTTGGGGTTACAAAGCCCCGAGGAAGCAAGTTCATCTTAACAGACAAGCACAGCTGCATTGATCAAATATTTACATACCTGTAACAGAAAATTTACATCAAATCTGTAATTATTCCCTATCTCGAGATCCTGTGTTTGAATGTCTGCAGGTCTCTTTGCAAAGTTGGGCTAAGTCTTTTTACCTAAAAACGAAACATCTAATCATGCTCCGCACTGGGACTTGTCACTTTTGAGACTCGGGATACCGGCGGAGGGACCCACGCTGTCGGAGCATTTGCCACAGGAAGTGGCGTTGCTTCACTTAAGGCGGGAACCGTGTCCCCGAGAGTCCGTGTCCCCATCTGCTCTGGGAGGGATGACGCTGTGGTCCCACACGCATAAGCTCGGCTCATGTGAGGACGCTGCTGACACTTAGCGTTACAACTGCAAACCTGCTCCACGAGCAAAGAGAAGGCGACACTAACGAACTGGATTTGTGTCACAGCACTGGTCACCGAAGGTGCCAGATGAGGCCACATAACTTGCTCCTCACTGCCACGCCGTGGACTGGGAACTAGAGAGAGCAGGCGCCGATTCCTTATTGAAATGCCTGTTTTAACGTTCGCTTTCAGACAAGATTGGTGACTCTAGAAGCGAGCTCGTCCACTGAGCCCCCACGGAGCTGCAAGGCAACTCACGGGGCAACAACCAAGTCATCTCGTGTAGACGCGGATGCACAAGTCCGCGTCGCCTGCGTGGCTGATTGTGGCATACTTTATTAGGTAGGTGCACACATATTGTAGAGCGGTACACCTGGAACCTATGTAATTGTTACTAGCCAATGTAGCCCTAACAAATTAAACGATAAAAAAAATTTTAAAAGACCACAGAGAGCCCCTGGAAGGCTGTCTTCCTGAGCGCTGTGCGCCGTGGAAGAGCCCCTGATTCACACAGCCACAAGGCTGGGGACAGCAGTGCCCTGGCTGGGGGCACGATTCCAGGACCCGGGCCCCTCCCCCCCTTCCCCTGCAGTCTGAGTCCTACGAGCTCACTGACCACAACCCTTGCAGGACCACAGAAACAAACAAAGCAAGACCGAGGTTGATTTTCCTGCCAAACCATGAAAAATAGGGCCATGGGAAAGTAATTAAGTTGATTTACAGCAAAACAAAGAAATAAATATCTCTTGATTTACTGAGCCCGTCCCCAGAGATTTATTGCCACAGGAGTCAGATTTGTGACGTTGAGCAAAACGGATACCTCGGGCCTCCTGACCAGCAGGTCAGTTCCTCAGCCTAACACTGCGCCTGACCAGTGGTGGGTGTCACAGCGCGGAGGACCCCCCCACTCTGGTTACGTGCAGGTTCAGGGGGGTCCTGCCTGGTGCTGTCTGGGGGCTGCCCTTTTGTTTTCACTTCTCTTTGTGGGAGGGGGAGGGGTGGGGCCTATTTTCATGAGAACCCACAGACTGGAAACTGCGCAGATGTGCTTCTGCTGGGACCGGAGGGGGTTGCGCTTCCCACGGTAATAACGATGAAAAGAAATGAACACGCCATTGTGAAAAATTAACACCCTGCACATGCCATTAGAATCGAGACACTTCTTTGAAAGGGACTGAAAATCAGTGGGCAAGGAAAAGCTCAGAACAGAACAGGAACATGCACCGTCTCTCAGAAGGACAGGAGTTAAGGATGCTGAATTTCTCGGCTGAAGCTCAGAGGGGCTGATGTGGCAACAATAAGGTCAATGTTACGTTTTACGTTGGGAGATGTGGTGGCGAAGAGGACTGAACACACAGATCCTCCAGCCAGACATTGCCTCCCGGTGGGCTGGACGGAAAACACCCCAGGTGAGAACGTGACATGGTGAACCTGGCACAAAATCGAAGCGCGTTTTAAATAGACACCTGTGCTTCACGGCACCTCTCGGAAAGGCAGGGCAGGTCAGGAGGTACCTGGAGCAAGGTGGCCTTGGCTGGATCCCCCGAGCTACCACTGACTGGGTCTAGGATGTCCTCAAATTCATCTCTCTAAGCCTCAGAGCCCCCAGTAATCACGTGGGAATAAATAAGAGCATCAGAATCATTGTGCTGATTGAGGGTTAAATGAGATCACACGTATGAGGGGCTTATGGCGGGGTTTAGAGCATTGGAGGACTCAGCGAATGTTGTTTTTGTTTTTCCTAAGAAGGCCACCCACACCTCTGAGGGTCTCCCTTCTCCTTCTCCCCCTCCATCTTCATCCTGTCTCCCCAGCCTTGAACTCTGGCCTCTCACCCTGAGCACTCCATGGGCGGTGGCCGGGACTCTCGACTGCAAGCCATAGAAACCCAACTCAAGCTTAATCCAAAAACAGACTTGTTTCTGGTAACTGAGGTGTTTCAGGCCGGGCTTGATCTAGTTGGCTCAAATGGCGTCACTGCTGCAGGGACCCGACTTCTCTCCAACTCATGGCTCCGGTTTCCATAGGCTCAGATTTATGGGATTGTAAGATTCGGCAAATAAAACCACAAGGCACCTGGAATCCAGGTAAACAATGAACATGGTGTAGACCAGGGGTGGCCAACTTTTCTGTATATAAGATCTACTTTTTATCTTAAAAGTATGTCGCGATCGACTTGTTGGCCACCCCTGAGCTAGAGTATAAACTCTGATACCCCATTTAGTCGGTTTCTTAGGATTGTATGTTATGATTTGACACTTCAAATCAGCCGGGTGCTATATTGGTGCCGCTCGAGTTGGCGCTTCAAATCAGCCGGGCGCTGTACTGGCGCCGCTCGAGTTGCTGCTTCAAATCAGCCGGGCGCCGCAGTAGCGCCGCTCGAGTTATAAGAGCTACAATCACTTCAAAGTCCATGGTACATGGAATTCCACCCCAGACATTGAGAGCGATCGATGATCGACCAAAATTGGCCTCGCGATCGACCGGTAGATCACGATCGACTTGTTGGCCACCCCTGGTGTAGACTGTGGGTTCCGAGTGTTAGATGGAGCACACTTATACTAAAATGGTATTCGTGGTTGATCGGCACTTTTCTCTGGCAATCTGTGAGTCATGGGCGTCCACTGTCCCACCCAGTACCCAGTAAACACAGCCCTCCTCTGTTCTCCATGCTCAGCACTCTCGAGAGTAAGACACCCACAGTATTTCCAGGCTCCACATCTTCAAACAACACGCATAAGAGGGAGGAGAAAAAACTGAAACAAGGAAGGAGGTTTCTCTCTCCCAGAAGCACCAGCAAATCCCTCCTTATGTCTCACTGGTTCTGACTGGGTTAAATGCCCGTCCAGGAACCAAATCACCGTGTCCTGGGGGCGGAGCCTACTGAGTGGCCTGTGTCTATCCAGGACCAGCCTGAGGTTGGGGGAGGAGCCACATGGCTGATGGGGAGGAGGCGGTATTTGAAGGGCTCGTCCAGAAGGTGGGGCAGTAAGTGCTGGCTGTCAGATAAAACATGTCCACTATGCTGAGGCGCTCTCCTCCGATTCGTCACACTTCCTCTTACTGATGAGCCGTCAGCGGGAGTCCTACCACGGAGGCAGCTGGGATTCCAGTACCATCCGTGGGCAGTCTGCAGAGCAGCCTCTCCGGCGCCCATCGGATGGGCCGTGGCATTGGACCTCACCTGCAGAGATCACCTGCCACACTGGACATGCCAAAGGCACTCAGGAAGGTGGTGTTTTCTGCAGAAATGAACTTGAGCGGACCTGTGTCTGACAAGCCAGTGGATCCTGGCCGTGGAGGTGCATCTGGGGGCTCCCGCTCCCTGGTTTTGACAGGCACTCACTTTTCCCCTGTAAGGGGGTGCTGAGATTTACACTGCGGGGTCCCTCCCGTCCCGTCACAGTCTAGTCCAGGCGTGAGCACATGACTGGGACCTTGACAATGAGAGCTTTCCATTCTGAGTGCAGGGACGGGGCTGGGGGTAGGTGTGGAACCCATGCAGGACAATGAAGCCCGAGGATCTCACTGGGCTTCCTAGGACATGCCAACACCGGATTTGAATCTAGGAGGATGTGAACTGGAACTTGAGCTACTGTAGGCATCCCAACAGCGTGTAGCAGGAAGCTGAAAAAGCTGGTCCTGAGGGCTGGAGAGAAAATAGGTCCTAGCGACATTGAGCTCCTGGATCCATCTGGTCCTGAGGTGGCCACCCTAGGTCCTCTTACGTGTCCTTTACATGAGGTAGAGTGCTGCATTGGCCTTCGCTGGCCTATGCCGTTCTGGGTTAGGTTCTCCATCTCTTGCAATTAATTACTGATGCAACACTTGAGAGACGCCTCCCAGCCCTCACACCCGCTGTGTAAGTAGGACACGTTCTTTCATGATGACGCGTGTTTAAGTCACTGAGTCTCACCCCTTCTGGCTGGCTGATCCCAGCCAAGTCATTAAACTCCTTGCGTTTCAGTATCATCATTTATAAAGCCAGGCTTGACCCCACTTAATTCACATGGTTGTTTTGAGGATTAAGAGAGATCGTCTATGTAAATTTGATTGTAAATATAAGAAACACAGCCAGAACACTCTATCAAAAGTAGTTATTATGACCATCATCATCATCACCATCATCACCATTACTAATAGTAATTGAAGCATCAAGATGCCCATATGTCGGGTGACACCATTCTTGATCTTTCCTGCAAAAATGGAGAAGGCTCCATGCATGCCTAGAGTGGCTCATGCTCAAATTGAGGAATACATCATTCCTCACACTGGCATAGAGACACCCACTGGGAGAAATAATTTTTGAATGGTGACGTTTATGACTGGCCTGCATTAATTCAACATGACATCTGCAAGGGGAAGTGTAATGGCCGGGCCCATATGTTCCCTTTTCCCGTTGTGCCGAAGGACAACCCTTTAGCTCGTGAAGCATGCAGGACCTGCTGCTTGCTTTGCATGCATTCGTTTTCGCAGGTCAGATGCGGGGTGCCCACGCTGCACAGCCCTGCCCCAGGCTTGCATGGCCTTGGACGTGAACCACCTACATTCAGAGAACCAGACACCGGCTGCTAGTGAGTCTAGCTTTGCAGGAGGAGCTCCTGGCATGGGGGTGGGGGTACATGACCCCCAGGAGCCGCGCTTAGGAGGGGCGTGCCTGCCAGGTGACATGATGCCTGAATCCTGAGGGTCATTCTCCAGAGCAGGCAGGCAGCTGTATGCCCGTGGCCTCTGGCTCTCACAGCTGGGGGACCCAGTGTGAAGCCAGCCTGGTAGGGGGTGGCATCCTCGTGCAATTACATGGGAGCGGCCACTTGGAGGGGAGGCCCTGGCTATAAGATACGGGGGAGTTTGTGCCACGTGCAGGAGGAGCCTGTGCAAAGGCCCTGAGGTATGAATGAGCTTGGTGCGTTTAAAGAACAAAGGATGGAGCCTGGTGACATGCAGACGATGAGGTCAGGGGGGAAGGAGGGACCCCTACTGACGCACACCCTGCAGCCTGTGGGGAAGTGTGGCTCCAGTTATGGCCACTCATGATGGATGGGGCCATGACCAGGGTCCCCCAAAAGGGAAGGGCAGGCTCCATCCAATGACTGTGTGACGCTGATGGAGGGACCAGAATGGCAAACGCAGCGAGCTACTCCGAGACGCCACAGGCCAAGGAAGAAGTGACTCCCAGGAGCCGATACACTCGCTCTGTCTTTTCGGAGCCGCGATCTGTTGTCTTGATGCTGCCATGGTTGCTGCGTCCTGTATGCAGATAAGCTTCTTCCAGCTCCCTCTGTCTTTTCTTGTTGTCTCCACCGGCGATGATTTATCACCCTCGTCTCTGCAGGCAGGTAAGTGCTGTCAAGAGCGGGTTCCTTTAACCACAGCTCAGCGCTGCCCCTACCAGTCTGGTCTGGTTGCCATAGAAACGCCCAGAGCTGAGGGAACCCCCTGAGCTTTGCTTCTCGGAGCGAGGAGTCCAGGATGACTTCTGGAAAATGAAGGTGTTCGCACAACGTCTTCAGGCACTAATGGCACCATTCAGCAAGATGGCACCGGCCAGCGCCTGGGGCTTTGTCACGCATCACGTGGAGATGCGGCCTACTCCAATGCCATGGGAACCAAACCCACACAGGTCCCCATCAAGTGGACAGAGTGAGCTGCCATCGCATGTTCACAGGTTGCACGGCACTTGTGTGAGGGCACGCCCCCTGCACCGTCAGCCCCGCCCCCCCACGGCCCGCGGCTCCTGCCACATCGGGGCAGCACATACACTTTGTGCTTCCATGCACACGTGGGCTGCTGACGCATGCTGTGACAAAAGGCTGAGGTGCTCCTGAATCAGGGCTCACCCCTCACCTGCTCTGGGGCTGGTCACACGTCACAATAGTAGCATCTCTCTGGAATTCATCACAGGTAACTGCAGCCATGACAACGAGGGTCCACTTGTTGTTACAAAGGGGTTGATGCCGAGTGCCCCGCAGTGGCCCCATCAATGGCACAGCCTCCTCCCCCGTGACAGCTGCGTCCAAGGCCCTGACTGTTAAGAGCCATGACAGGAACAACGCTTGCTTTGTAATGCTATAGGCAAGCACACATTTCCCTTTTTATTTTCTTCTCTTTCTTCTTCCATTTTTTTATGTTTTGGAGTGCACTTTCCCTAAAGCAGAGCTTTTAAGTAATGTTTGTGCAGGTATTTGGGGGGGTGGGGGTGGGGGAAGGGGCCAGGCTATGTTTTGCTGGGATTGGGTGATGTCAGGAAAAAACAAAAAACAAATGAGATGCCCAGACAGCTGCTCTTGGAGGGTTTTCAGGGCAACTGTGTTCTCAGCTCCACAAGACCGCAGCTAACGCGAAATGGGGCCCTCCCCGGAAGGCTGACTGCAGACCTGTACCCCCGTCCTTAGCAAGCCCAAGCCCAAAGTGGGTGTGGTTGAGTGCCAGGTCCTAAAACATCTCAGGTGACAGTGCCGGGGAGAAAGCAAGTCTGACCGTGGGGCACCAGGGACGGCCTACTCTAGGAACTTGCTAGAGCACAGCCACAGGGCCATTCCAGACCTGCTAGTCAGAGTCTTCATTCCAAGGAGACCCCTAAGCTCTCTGTCTGCACACGGACTCTGTATACACACAGCTCTGTATGCACATGGCTCTGTATGCACATGGCTCTGTATGCACACGGCTCTGTATGCACACGGCTTTGTATGCACATGGCTCTGTATGCACACGGCTCTGTATGCACATGGCTCTGTATGCACATGGCTCTGTATGCACACGGGCTCTGTATGCACACGGCTTTGTATGCACATGGCTCTGTATGCACACGG
>PVKE010000020.1:0-61766 GCA_004027555.1 Craseonycteris thonglongyai | reverse complement strand
CTGTATGCACACGGCTTTGTATGCACATGGCTCTGTATGCACACGGCTCTGTATGCACACGGCTTTGTATGCACATGGCTCTGTATGCACACGGGCTCTGTATGCGCACAGCTGTGTATGCACACGGCTGTGTATGCACATGGCTCTGTATGCACACGGCTCTGTATGCACATGGCTCTGTCTGCACACAGGCTCTGTATACACATGGCTCTGTATGCACATGGCTCTGTATGCACACGGGCTCTGTATGCACACGGCTCTGTATGCACATGGCTCTGTATGCACATGGCTCTGTCTGCACACAGGCTCTGTATACACACGGCTCTATATGCAAATGGCTCTGTAGGCACACGGCTCTGTATGCACACGGCTGTGTATGCACACGGCTGTGTATGCACATGGCTCTGTATGCACACGGGCTCTGTATGCACACGGCTCTGTATGCACATGGGTTCTGTATGGACACGGCTCTGTATGCACACGGCTGTGTATGCACACGGCTGTGTATGCACACGGCTCTGTATGCATACGACTCTGTGTGTGCACACGGGCTCTGTCCCCTACCCATCTGTCCCATGGGAACATTTTCTGTCAGAACTGCGGGTCTTTAAGGATAGCGTCTGCTCCAGTAAAAGACGTCCCTGCCGTGGATTCCTGGGTCTGAGGCTCTGAGAAGAATGGGGTCAGGGGTGGTGGTGGTCATGGAGATTGCTCATAAGTAACCCCAGTCACATGCAGCGACATGGAGGGCGCGGGCCTCAGCTCCCTAGCACTGGTTCTGAGCTCTTCACACAGCGATGTCGCTTGGGCGCTGGGGGGACTGGACCATCCTCCAAACACGGCCAATCCCTGCCCCCCACCCCCTTTCCTTTTAACAAAGAGCAGGAGGCCTGTTCCTGGCAGGTGAGGCACTGGAGTTGTTCTATAACACAGTTACTTTGTGACTGCAAGCAATAGCAGCAAGGAAAGGTACAGAAAGGATCTTTCAGATACCACTGTTACACGAAAAGTTGCGTCTATGGAGAGAAGAGTATTAAGCTTCCAGAGGAGGTAAGAGCGAATCAGGGAGGCGGTGCTGAGGGGATGGGCCGTGCTGCTCTGTTCTGAGCAGCCAGCTGTGAAGAGGAGCTGAAGATACAACCATTGGCTCAGAACACTTAATGCTGACTGCCGTTTAGTCACACAGGATGGCAGGCAGCTCAGACTCTTCGCACCAGGGGCTGGAGGGGATAAAGGGGTCAAGGTCATGTGCACGTTCGCTCAGCAAAACCTCCCCCAGGTCCCAGGCTCCCGTGAGTCCGAAAACCGTGTCTGAATCGGGGAGCTGGCAGCTGTTCACGGGGTGTGAGCCTGTATCCATGGCAAGGCTGTTTTCCCAATCTGTACACTGAGGAAAATAGTATCTCAACAGCTCCCTGATTGTCCCTCCGCACACTTCTCTTTGTACCGCCTCCCGCAGATAAAAACGCTCGCTGCCCAAGGCGCCGCGTCACTGAAGAGCAGCTTTTATGGGGATGCCATTATCGGTGACGCTGAAAGCCACACTATCAGTGAGTGCAGAGCGGGCAAATCCCGTTTTCTCAGATAGCTTTCAAGGACGAGGATCAATGTATGAAAAGAGAGCTCCTTACAGACCAAGGGTTTACAGAATTTGCCAGCTTCTTGGGTCCCTTCTCTTGTCAACAGCTTGACTACTGGCTTTTTGTGCGGCATTATCCCTGACCTAAATCCGAACAGGTTACCCAGATCTGCTGCTCAGAGAACGTTGTGCGGGAGTGTGGGACCCTGATCGGTGCCAGCACACAGTCCCGCCCCAGAGGTGACACTGTGTCTTCTTTCGGCGCCAGAGGGGGACATATGAGTGCATCGTGACCCACTTACACCAATCATTTTCAATGATTATAAGTGCTTATTGTTTAAGAAGTGCAACAGCAGAACCTGTCTCCTGCTTTCCTGCATACGTCTCAAGCATAATGACACTCGATTTGTTTACCTAATGTGCAGCCTCGAGAACTGCTGACAAGGCCAAGGCAATTGACTGTCCCCACATTATGCAAAGTGCTCTGCGAAGCCCAGGCCTCACGATGCAAAATCAAACCCATGGCTGTTCCCTTGCATGAGCCTCACTGTGTCCGGGCCAGGCGCCCCACTCTGTGACTGGCTGCACATTAGCATCCTGCTATCTACGATTTCAATATGAGACCAAACTCCAGGCCAGACCCTGCAGGAAGAGGTGATGGTTGGAACCAAAGGCTGGGGTCCTGCAGCCGGCATGAACACACCAGCCCAGAAGAGGCTCCATAACATCAGGGTCTTAGAACACAGAGGAGGTGGACGTGCGTGAGGCGGAAACTTCAGGAACAAGCCTGGCTTCCTCTCTCCCTGTTTTGTGTCTTTCCGGCAGGAGGGATTCGGTCTCGGGGGCCTGTCTGTGAGCCTCCTTCACAGAAGGGCTTTGCTCCGCTCACCCTCTAGCCCCACATCTTAGAGGGGGCCTGACCAGACTGCGTGCACACTCATCAGGGATCCAACGTGTCTGATCCTGGAAAAGTCCTATTTGATTAGAGACCTTCTCGGATTATCACTGGAAATTGCAACATGACACTTGTCAAGGAAAGGGCATGGTGTCAATGCAACGGCTGTGAAGTTTAAGACGCTTATAAAAATGTATAAGAGTGTTTGCTTTTGTCGCCTGTTCCCCGTGTTGATGCTGAAGGATTCAAAAGGCTCACTAAAAAGGCTCTGAGGTGGCCCTTTCGAGAATACAGCCAGGTGTTTAAAAGTTACACTTCTGCACGCCAGGTCAAGTTTCTCATTAAAAATGCAAAAGGCTGTGTTTGGAAGTTGTGAACAAACTCAGGGTTGAACTTTTTTCCTAATTGCTCATCCTGTGTGTTTCTTACCATAGTCACATAACATGAAGAAACGCCCCCTTCCTCGGGAACAACCCCCCCCAGATGCTCTGAAGCCCCTCCTACATCCCCCCGTGCCCCAGGCCTGTAAGGACCACATAGCTTGAGAAGTGTGGAGTGTGAGGACGGCCCCTTAGGGCTAACCGCCCCCCTTGTCACCCTCCCCAACTGCAGTCTCTGGGCAGACAGGAGAAGGCCGGCCTCCCCCCCAGTCACTTCCCTGTGACCCTCTCCCTTTGCAATGAGACCACCCAAGACAGAGGGAGACGTCAGGGAACCCAGACGGAGTGACAGAGAAGGTTCCGGCAAATGGGGGGTCTTCCTCAAGATGGACCTGACTGAGTCATACCGGCCCACCCCCTTACACATCACCTCCCACCCCACTGCCCCCCAAGCTCAGTGGCAACGGATGCTGACAGCACAGTGACTTCCGTTCCCTACAGCCTCTGTGAGTTCAACACTGCAGCCAACGCTGCATTACAGTGATGGGCTCAGAGCTGGGTGGGGGCGCAGGAGCCAGGGACCACCGTTCCTGGTCCTGTGTGTGACCCAACAGTGACAACCGAACACACACGGCCCCAAGCGCTCTAAGGTCCTGCTGCCATGTCACTACTGGGTGAGTCTAGAGCAAGCTTGTCCAACCCACGGCCCGCAGCCCACATGCACGGGGCCCGTAGGCAGCCCAGGACGGCTTCAACGGCGGCCCAACACCAACTCCTAAACTCTCTTAAAACATTGTGAGATTTTCTGCCATTTTGTTTTAGCTCATCAGCTATCATTAGTGTATTGTATGTATGGCCCAAGACAATTCTTCTTCCCATGTGGCCCAGGGAAGCCAGAAGGTTGGACACCTCTGGCCTAGAAGGTCAATGGAAAATTCAGAGAGGACAGGACTCATTCAGCAGCACGTTAAATATGTGTCAATCCCACGGGCCTCAGCGAATCACAAATGCTGTGGCAAACAGTCCCTTTTGCCCACCCCCTTTGCTTCTGAAAGAGCTTTCTAGGACTGAGGGCTTGTTTCGCGTTTTGGAGAGAACGGACCAAGAGTTCCAGCACCGTGAGGGACGCCGTCTCTACACGTGCCAACCTGGAATGACAAGTAGTGACCACACACCGTGCTGCTGGACAGAGGGGCCTGAGTTCCTGAACAGCCATGCTCTTTAATACCAATTTTCTTCACGTGAATTCCCTGGATGGAAACACACACACCTTAGAAGACCTCTTAGTGAGATGAAATAATGAGTCAGGCCACTCCTTGAAGGGCAGACATCTACTGGGCATCTGCCATCGCTAAGGGGAGAGTTTTTTACCTCACCCGTGGGAAATGGGGAAACTGTACAAAACCATTTTCGGTCACTCTTCCCCCAAGCTCTGTCCCACGAATGGAAGAAGCCATCAGAGCCCACATGCATCGAAGGCTGAAGTCAGTTCACTCCTTAGTGACTTGGATGACAGAGCCTGAGAATTCCATCCATGTCTTTGCCATGAAGCATGTGAATGTGGCCCAAACTAACTTTCTTGGTGCTGAAGTGCAAACCGGGCTCATAAAAGTGACACGTTGACTTTGCCAGAGAATAATGCTTGGCTTATGAGGAATGGCAGCATAAATAAAAATTAGCCTGGAGACAATGTTAATTACCCTGTACCCATTAGTGGGACTGTAATTGAACCACTCATTTCACAGTAAAGAAAACCCCTGCTGGCTTCATAAAGGGAAACCATAGTACTTAATGCTCTAATTAAGACCTAACAATGTCGCCGTATAGCGAGGGAAGAAAGCAAAACACACATCGCATTATGTTATGATATTCAAGATGCAAACTATGAATGAATGCTGTCTTACTGAGTTCTTTCAACACCCTCATCAGCCCTGTAATTTACAAGGAGATACAGCATCAAAAGCATTCAAAACAGCACCGGCAGCGGGCATCTAAAGGTGCTGATGGAGAAAGAGTTGTCTTGTGTTCATTACACATACATTTACCCGGCGGACACACAAGGCTGGCTTCTCACTGCAGACTCAGTTTAAACCAACAGAATCGCATTTGTGGTGGAGTCATAATGCAGTATTTGTTTTTTCAAAACAAAACAAGACAATGAAATGGTGCATTTTCACAGCCCACAGACTCTCCTGTAAGGCTTTCACAATGAGTTGAAAGCAGACACCCCGCAGGACGAGAGAGGCCGCCCAGACGTATGGACACCCTGGCTGAACTTGCCGATGGTGTGAGCCTGGCTGTGCTGACAGAGAGGTGTTTGTTTTGCAGAGTTCGTGGTAACATGGCTGGTCTGCACCACGAGCTCACTGAGAACACAGAACCTGCTTGGTGCCCAGGCTGGAAGACCACAGTGCTCGTCTGCAGCCAATGATCTTCTGCTTCTAGATAAACAGAACCTTCAACTCCTGTCCCCGCCCACTGGCCACGTGAGGACTGATGCTCACAGCTTGTGGATCCATCGCCCAAGAGTTACCTTGGCCAATGCGACCTGCCTCTCCTTTGCGCTTTCGGGACGCACTCAGGCATCAGCAAATCCTCACAAGATGCGTGAAATCGGTGTCCTGATTCAACAGGGGCAGAAACTGAGGGGCAGAGAGGCAAGAGATATATATGCTCAAGGTCCCCGCTAGGAAGTGGGGGAACAATGGAGACCACAGCCTCCATAGTTCAGCTCCGAGTCCACGTGACTACGTTAGCTGTCATTAGACTGGCATTTCATAAAACAGAAACGCCTGGATTCCTGAGTCACTGGAGGAGCCCCCCGCCGCCCCTTTCCAACCTGAAGTTACCGTCACTTGAGTGAGAAATAACTGTTTGTCTAGTTAGCACAATGAGATGTTAAAGAATATTGTTCTGCAGGGCCACCTACATGATTCTAAATCACAGAAATAGCGAGTTCTAGGTACAGACCCGCACAGAGCTCCAGAAACCCTGTGGATTACAGAAAAAGAAAATTGCAAAACAGCAGCCTCAGAATGAAACCTTTCACATGGGCATGCGTGTGCACATAGAAGTACAAAAGTCGTGAAGGATACACAACTCCCAGTAGTGTTCATTTATGAGGACCAGAGAAGGTACCAGAATTTGTGGATGGTCTGTAGTCTTATTTGCAGTATTTCAAACATGATAACATGACATTCAGGCATCATTTGTACAATTAAAATTCACAACAAAGCAGACAGTCTGTTGAGCTGTTGGCCTCGGCTGAGTAACTGGTAAACCTATGCTCATTACAGGCATCACTAAGGAGGTGGGGCCAGGGTCTCTATTTACTGAGTGATAAAGTCACGTTTTCCCAGCGGATTGTGTCCTAGAGTCAGAGCTAAAGGCAGAAATTGTATAAAGTTCATTACTCTTCAAATTTTCCCTTCAATCGCCCATAAAGTACAACGTGGATGGTTTCATGTGTCTAATGCAATTAAGTGATTGTCATGAGCTTGAATGTTCACAGAACTGCTGGGCTAGACTAAAGCGAGACGCTAGACCCCAGTCCAGGTGTGGGTGTCAGGGCTGAACCCTGCCAATTTGGGGGTAACTATCAAACCCCATCCATCAGGGGTGTGTGGCTGGAAAAACATGCCCGTGTGGTTTCTTCTCTTTTGCTTTAACATCCTGAGTCTTAGTTTCCATGCGTTCTAACAGCTGTGTTCATTCTTGGGAGACAAAGTGGAAAGGTGAGGCTTCCTCTTGCTGGGGTCTCTTCTAAGGCAGGTCGTAGGTTAAGGCAACTATGGTTCAAGTTCATTTCACTGCCTGATGCTCTTCTCTCCATCTCTCCAATATTGTGTTGGCATCTCTTACACAACTCTTTCTTTCTTTCTTTCTTAGGTTTGATGGTGTTTTTTGGGAGTGGGAGGTGGGGAATGTACCATTGTGATGGTTAATTGAATGTGTCAGTGTGCTTGGGGCACAAAGTGCTCTGGCATTTGGTCAGATATGATCCTGGGCATGGCCAGAGGGTGTTTTGGGATGAGTTCTGCATTTAAAGTGGAGTTCTCCATTGCATGGGTGGGCCTGATGCAATCAGGAGAAGGCCCGAGTAGAACAAAATGACCAGCTTCCCCCAGGGAAGCCAGGACTGTCCAGCATATGACCTCACATGCCACCTGTAGCACCACTCCTCTGAAGCCAGTGGTGCCGAAAGGACACCCCCCATCAGTCACCAGGAACCAGCAAGAGGTCATGTGAGCCGGCTGGGCTCCTGGGACGTATGTGTGCAGGGGCTGTGAGTGGACAGGATGCATGGCACCTGGGCTGTGGGGTCCGCTCGTGGAGAGCGACACACAAGGGACTCCATAGCTCCATGGCGAAGAGAGCGCACTGGCCTGGGAACAGCATGTGAGCTAAGAGTGTGCTGCCCATCAAACTCAACACACTCCTGCACACTTGACATGTGGGGGCTCAGCCAAGGGGCATGGGGTGCAGGTGTCACTGTCAGCCCGGGGCTTGGCCAAGGGCCCCAAGCCACCCGTGAGATTAAGGGAGGCGTTAGTCACCAAGTAACAGTACAGACATTGGGCTCCAACGTGTGCCTGGGGGTAGACAGGTGGCTCAACGTTGATGAGAGACCGAGTTAGAGTTTCAGACATGTCTCTTAACCTCAGCCTCACCCCCATTAAAAAGGGGGTGACCACAGGACCCACCTCCTAGGTGGTCGTGAAAATTCAATAGCTTCATTCCTGAAAAACCTTTGCGAGCACTGCCAGCTACGGCGTAAGAATCCATCTGGGTTTGCTATTATTAGCATCAATCAATATTAATTTGGATCAACTTGGAGATACAAAGCAGAGAGAGAGAGGAAAAAAAACCTGTAATTAGAGCCGTTAAGGAACGCCTGTGGTTATTCCCCGTGGTGCCTTCTGGAAGTCGCGTCCTCTGTAAATGCCAGCACAGATCCCGGCTCTGTGGCTCACCCACCCACCAGCTGGTGGGGGCTGCGCCCGCTCACAGAAGTGGTTCCGTGCAGCCATGGCTTCCTCTGTGACCGTGGCATCTCAGGGTCACCCCAAGGACAAGCGACACCGCTTGTTACAACTGCAGTGCAAACAAGGCCCAGGGCTCCCACAAACCCCCCGGTCACCAAGGGCTAAAAGGCGCATCTCTGTCTCACAGCCGTGTCTGTGTTCATGACATTCACATGACACCGTGGCAATTGGACAATAGCGCCTCGTTTGCAGAGAAGAAAAAGAAGTCCGAGCACTTTCTCAGGGGGTTGTCACCCAGGAGAGAGGCCCGTGTCGGTGCAGCGAGCCTCTGCAGTTGACCCAAGTCACACGCCTAATTTCTGGGTGCCCTCATTCTACTCTCACCGACGTGTCCCCCGCAACATCTCAGTCACAGTGCAGACCCTCCCCCATCCCCAAGTCCTGTGCTAACAGCCCTCGGAGGGGACACGCTTACCATGGCCAGTGGTACGATGCCGATCAAGTCCTTCTGGTTCACGTAGATTTCAGAGACGCCCAAGTCAGAGGTGACACCCCCTGGGTACTCCACCTGCCACGTGACCAGCTGGGTGGAGGGCAGGTTGCTGGGCTCCTCGATTTGCACGTCGACCTGCAGGACCTCATCGGGGGCATCACGGGCACTGCAGGGAGGACAGGAGAAGGGCTGTGAGGGGTGGGCACGGGCACGAGAGGCGGGCGGCAGCACCTGGCCGATGGCACCTGTGTGTGCATCGTCCCCACGAGGGCGTGTCAGAGGCACACATCCTAAAAGAAGGAGCGAGCTGTGTGGAGATTCACACGTTCGCCTGGCCTGACGCACTGTGGCCCATTCTCCCGCCTCCTGTGTCTGTGAGCCGCGCTCCCCAAATCTGCAGGTGTGTGAGGGTGATGTGGCCTTGGGGTCCAGTGGGGGTGACATGAGACTGCAGAGGCCAGAGGAGTGGCATGAACAGGAGAGCAGGGCCCAGGCACCCACGCTGAGGGGCGTGCACAGGTAGCCAGATGCCATGTGGGGGCAGGGGCACATTGTGACAATCATTTGCTTGTGGCTTTTCCTGCACGCACGCATCTGGAAATGAGTCCAGGACGGGCTTGCAGGGTGAATTCTGCAGCTACTGTGTTTGTATACGGAACTGGCCACGCCTTCTGCCTCACCACAGAGTTCATAAAACGTCTGCTTTCCCCCCAGGACAGGTGGGAAAGAGGTGTGGTGGCAGCTGCCACCTCACCCCACCCTTGCGAGCGCTGAGAGCCTGTAAGTGACATGAGCTGAGAGGCCAAAGCCACCTCAGTTCACAGAACAAAACGATGGCTACCGGACGCTCCTCCCCCAACCTCCCTTCCCATCTCATTTTCAAAACCGCTCAGAAAAAGTTTCCTCTTCAGCATTACCACAGTATTAAAGTTTCCTGTTACAGACATCTTTTTCCCCCTAACTTTTTCATTAGCATTTTCAGAATAAAAACCTTTCACTGTGAAATAAAATATGCACACTCCCCCTTTAATGTAGGTGCTTTATAGTGAGATTTCTGCCACCATAAATTCGTCTTCTCACCTTCTCTCTTTACACCATTTAACACTTGGAGGCCTGGTAACCAGTGACTCAGGAGAAAAGCAAAACAGGAAGACTGTGGCTTGAACCAAGTCATGTTGCCTTTCTCCCTGTTTCACTACTGTCCACCCCACCATTTCCCTCATTCATTCATTCTCTCAATCATTCATGAAAGTAGTATTTCTGGAATTCTTATTACTTATCAGGCACTATGCCGGGCAGAGAAACTGCACATGAAACTGCAGCACATCCTGACGCCGCCGCTGGAGTAAAGGGTCAGAAAGATGATTTCCCTTCTGGAGCCACTGTCTCTCCCGTGGCTGAATGGATGGAGGGGAAGGCGGGCCCCCACATTCACTGGGACATGCAAACGAGGCTGCTAAATGATGGTGATGATCAGCGCTAACTCTACTAATGACTTTCTCAGCTCCCATCTGACAGGACAGATGAACGCTCTGAGAGGCTCAGATGGTTGATTCTGTTGCAATAAAAAAATAATAACTCAGCTATGTGTCTAGTTAATTTCTCGTTTGAGACGGTTCTGATTTTGAGTGGCACAGCTCCTGCGCAAACAAGCCACACCTCAACCCATGACCTGTAATACGTCACCGTGCTTCCACCTTCGAGGGCTGCAGGTCTGAGGTTGAAGACTTAATTTGCTGGTGGAGGTCTACAGCATGTCAGGTAATTTCTCGGTGTAAATGTCAATACATTCAGTTAGGCCTTATGACTTAAATATAATTAAAGATAAACTTCAAGTCGATGTTGCCATTTCGGTTTGGTGCATGCACGATGGGCAATTTCCTAAAATCTCACCAAGCCGCCGAGAAAGAAAATTTCATCAAGTTGTTTGTGTTTCCCATACGCACAGCGAAACAGAACTGATTGCGTCTGATTTTTATTTGGGGCTTCAGATGTTCACCTATTAAGCGTAAGTGTTCAAGCTGCTCAGAGTCTTTATAGCACGGGAGGCCGTTTGGTCGCCACAAACCTTCTCTAGATCAGATCCTGGCTATTGGCCATGAAACATACTGGCTGAGAGAACAGACTTTGGGGTGAGTTCTCCCCAGAACAGAACCCGTCAATGTTATCTGATACTTAATCGCCTTTGGTCTCTGGTTTCTCAACCAGGAAAAAGTCAGCGACCTCACTGTCCCTCTGGGTGGTAGTACAGTGTGTGGAGGACATCTTTCCACAGTCCGGTGCCCTTTCCAGTTGTGCAGTACACAACCTGAGCAACTGTACGAGGCTGCCCGCAGGAGCCATGATGACTACATGGGATCACTCACGCCAAGTGTTCAGGATCATTCTGCAGCACTTGCTGAGGGCCTTGAGGAGGTGTCTAGTGTAAGCCTGGCTCATGGATGAGTGTTAAGGCTGAAATAAGTTCTGCGCAGTGTTTGCAGGGACCGCAGTGATGTCAATTGCTAAGCTCAGGACACTCAGTGCTTCCATTTCTCCCCATCCAGCACTGGACTCTGTCCAGATTCAAGCACTGAAGAAACAGATGCCTTTGTCCTCAGAGACACAGCAGTCCATGCAGAGTGACCCCGGGTGCTGTCCCTGGATGCACAGCAGGGACAAGAACCCATGTGGAGACTGGATATCAATGGACGTAGGGTCTCCGTGGAAACAGACACCTGCGGCAGAACCCACCTCACCCAGCTGGAGGTTATAGCTCCTGTCTCAGGAGCTTGCCTGTTGCCCAAATATTCTGCTGACCCCTCTGACTCTTTGGTGAGAGAGACTTCACAGCTATGATTAAGTTAAGGGTCCTGAGATGGTGAGATTATTCTGGATTAACCGGCAGGGACCCCAATTCCCTTCAAGTGTCCTCGTAGGAGGGGCTTTTATTACAGGAGAGAGAGAAGGTCATGTGACAACACGAAGCAGAAGTGAGTGATGGGCTTGGAAGAAGCTGCCACCCACGTGGCCATAGAAGCTCTAAAAGGTGAGAAAGCAGGTTCTGCCTCAGGATGCGGAGCCCACAGCCCGTGACACGGGTCCCAGACGTGTGCCATGCAGGGCTGGGAGGACACCTAGCTACTGCTCTCAGCCACTAAGTGTGTGGCAACGGTTACAGAGGCCACAGGAGACAAATACAACAGGGACTTGCTCACTGTTAGAAAGATCACCTTACTGGGGCAGCAAGCTATTTAAATGTTGGCAGTCAGATGCCAAGGGCTACAGATGGACTGTGTCTGTCTCTCCAAAAGTCTGTTAAACCCAGTGCACCCAGAGCCGGTGAGAAGACAGCACGTCCAGGAACCCAGAGAGCCCAGAACCAAGGAAGCCCCGGCTGCCCTGGGCCCAGGGGCTGGGCGTGGCACTGGCACCCTTGTGCTTTTATTGTTTTGGTGACCACAGCAGAGGCCAGTGAGTGACGCCAAGAAGCGGACCCCCAAAGAGGTGCCCTCCCTGCCCACCACGTCACCAGCGTGGGTCTGAGCTGCTCTGGCCCCAGGCCCTGCCTCTGCCCCTGGGGTCCAGTCCCAAATGAAAATTTGCATGTGTGCTTCTGATTGGAAGAAGCTAAACCACACCCAGAAATCCTCCTGGCAAGGGCCTCTGGGAAATGTAGTTCTTAGCTGCTCCGGGGCAGGAAGCCCATCAGCCCATACATAGTCTGTGCCGTTTGGGCACATTATCAATGGGAACACGAAGTGAGGACTTTGTCACCTCGTGTTGAGCCTACACTTTGGGGAGCTATGTCTGAAGGCCACCCATATGGGAGCTGGGATTTCCACGAGGGAGAACAGTGGTTCTGCACCTTCACCGTGCATCAGACTCACACAGCTTCAGCGATGCAGCCGGTGGAGTCCTGACGCCCAGACAGGTAACTCGCTCAGGCCGGGCGGCTCAGAGGGAGCCCCAGAGGATTCGAACGTGTGGCCCGGGGCGAGGAGCAATGGGGAGCAGAAGATGGGCTGCAGCCACCCCAGAGCTGCCATCACCTGAAAACCACAGAACTCCACAGAACGTCCAGGATCGAACTGCAGAAAGAGACGACACAGAAGTGGAGATTTAGGAGCACGCTGCCCAGGCGTGTAGAGCACACGCCCACCATGGGCTGTGAGCAGGGAAGATGGGGATCAGTGGGATCTCATAACATGCTGGGAAGAGGCCCCGCCAACCCCGACATCCAGCACAGACGCTGGGAAAGCAGCCACGAGTCTGCTTGTGGGCGAGGGCAGCGTCTAGGAGGCCGCAGAACAACAGGTACACAGGAGGGGCCTGGTCTTGGCCAGCCCTGCAGAACACACCTGGCCGCCTTGCCTGGCTGCTCAGCAGCTGCGACTTGTGCACGAGAGAGCAAGGACTCTATTTTTCTGTCCCCACACTGCGAATGACCCTTAGAGCACCTACACCCAACATTCCACACAATGTGATACACCAAGGTGGCTTTCTTACCAGGACATTTTCACGCCTTAACCAATCCCAGAGTAAATCTGACAGAACCATGGTGCTGTTCATTTTGATGGTGGTGAGATGCGTCTACATAGTTACCTCCTTGTCTCTGTTATGTTTCGTGACTTCCTGGAACTTTTCAATGTATCTGAGGAAGTAGAAAGACAGTCACACTGCCCGTACACCTGAAATGGGGCTTCATGATTTGTCTCCACTAGGGACCTGTCACATAAGAACACTTACTGGGTTGCGGGAGAATCTACTGAATGTCTCCTATCTCCTCCCAATCCCTGAGCCAAAAAGTAACCTCACTCTGAACCTTACGGAAATATTGACAACACTCTCCAAGTTGTTTGTTCCGGGGTGCACGTCGAGCCGCGTGCCGTGTTCATGGCTCCCCTGCCGTGATGCATCTCGGAATAATGCCACGGATGGCTGCCACCCTCTGTGCCCCACACACTTGCATGTCCCGGGGCTGGAGTTGGCCGTGGCCATCACTCACCCAGTGTGCGGTTGCCACGTGGGGTCAGAAATGAGATTTTATCGTGTTCTTCACACACAGGGGTCTTTACAGCGGGGCCTTGCCTTAATCACGGCATGCATTTAACCTTTCCAACAGACACCATAAAACTTAATGAAATATGGCCCTAGAAGGCACACGGGGTGGTAACCATCAAAACCTGATTTAACACTGTGTCGTGTGGGTCTAAATGAGTCCATTAGGCCTGTCTGGAAACACGATAAGCCAAGAAGGAAAACTGCGGTGGAGGAGGGGTTGGAAATTCAGGGAAACTGCAGCCACAATGTCCCCGTGATCTCCCTCGGTCCTGGGAACGCGTGTGATACTCTTGTGACAGCAGAACTACCTGCTCTGCACAGTCAAGACCTGGTGAAGAAGCTTCAGAGTCCCATTTCCTCAACAAAGACATTTGCAAATCAGAGTGACTTACACTTTCCTGAAGAAAACCTCTTGGGGGACTCTATCCCCTCGATGCTGGCATTGTCGTACGATGCGCTTTACACACATTAACTCATTTATGTAGCCGCCACACTAACCTGCGAAGTAGGAATTACCACTTTGGGCAATTTGGGAGGCTAATTAGTCACCAACATCCGGAAACTCTCCTATATTGTTCTAACATCTACAAGTATTTAATAACAGGAACATTTCTTCACATATGGAGTGTGAAAACACTGGGCTCCCATAAATAGTCCACGCACATTTGGACACTATGTTACAGAATCAGATGGCGGCGCTTAATAATGCATATGAAACAGAAAGCACCATCCACTCGATCCGATACGCACACAAACCCACAACTCAGAGCCTCGCTGGCCCAGGAAGCGGAGCGGCTCTCTGAACACGCGCCTTGAAATCTGTTAACCTTGGCGATGCCGTGGGAGGCTGACCTGCTTTCAGAATAAACTTCTGTTTCTTATACACTTTTATTTTCAAATGCTTTCATCATGGATGTTGAAATAATAAGTCACCATCAGAAGGAACAAGGAACGTTATTTCCATTTGGAGAAGAAAGGTGAACGACCACAACAGGGCAGGAATCCATTTGGATGGACTATGAATCCTAGAACATAAACCTACATAGTAGCATCAGATGAGGGACCAGCCTTTGCTTTGGATCATTCGTGAGCTCCTTCAGGTCCATTTCTATACACGCCTTTCTCCTGTCAAGATTTTCGGTGAAGATTTCCCTGTTCCTCTATCAATGTGTAGTTGGCCTGCTATGCTTCTCACAGTCAGCCGATGATTTTGATGCACAGTTCAATAAATTTTCACAATGCTTTTATAAGTTCTACTCGTTACTGGACTAACTGTTTTTCTGAGGGGAGAGAACGCATCCCTGACATTCTTGTGAGGGTGCACAAAAGCATGTGACAACAATAATGAATGCCACTCAGCAAGACACCACCACACGTCAACACAAACACAGCTGTGAGACACGATGTACCAGGGTCACGAAACCTTACTGAGTTGTTAGCACAGTGCTGCTAATACAAGTACACGGTGGCAAGTTCGCAAACTTCATCGTCAGACCTTTGCACATATGTACCTGTTGTTAAAATTTACAGAAACCTTCATGGTATGCAGAGTCCTAATTCCTGTTTTTAGTAACAGATGACCGGGCTCTCTCCCCAGGAGCCTTCCGTGGAAGACACTGCTAGTCGCTGATCCAAAATCCATTTCCCCTTTGTCTTTCTTTTGATGGCGAGGACCCCAGCCTCACAAACATGACAGCCGCCCACCCCGCCCCCGGGCGCGGCCCAGTCCTCTACAAGGCAGACACCACCGAGATCTGGGTTTCCTTCCAGCCCCAGCTGTTCTCTCCTCCTCTCTCTTCCTTCAGAGAAGGAAGTGGAGACAGGCGTCTGAAAACCAAGAGCAGGAGAGACACAGGTTTGGGCTGGAAGACGGAAAAGAGGGAGCCAATTCCCAACACTGGTGACATCAGGGCCATGGGAACACAGAGGACAGTCCCAGACAGTCTTCGCCTGCACTGAGTTTTTGGTAAAATCATCCACTATTGGGTTAAATGGCAGTAGCCTTGTTTCTACCACGAGGTCGATAGATAGCTAGTCAGCACCCTTTTCTGGATCCTTAATATGATTAGCTGGAGACTGAAAACTCATATGGAAAGAAGGCGAGACCATTTCCCCCAGTCTGGGCAGGAGACCCAGCTGGGAGGGCGGGCCGATCTGGGCGCAGAGAGACAGACGCGATGTTAGGAGACAAGACCGTCCTCTTTTCTGCAAGGATTCTTTATGCAATTTTAGTCTTTTGAGGATGATAGTACATTTCCCCGAGGCGTTGAGTTCCACGAATGTTGCGTGCCAAGTACTCTGCTAAGAGCAAAAGAAATACGAAGCTCTTACCTTGACCTTGGAGAGGCCACCCTCTATCTTTCTCTAGGAGACAGACAATCAAACAATATGGTAAACACACCAGCCAAGGTTTTGGACAGTGAGCTACTGAAATCCAAACAAAGGGGTAATTATTCCTTCCACAGAGTCCTCGGAATTAAGTGGTAGGAATGTCTTCACTGGCTGTGAGTTAACTATGCCTTGTACTCAACAGGCGCTCACAGGGTATTTTCTGAATAGTGTAAAACTACGGGCCCCGCCCCTCAGCCCGAACACGGCTTCCACGTGTCCCGAGGAGGCCGACGCCATGACGCTGCATCACGAAGAAGCACAGCCGACCACTGGGGCTGAGTTTGAGCGCCTGGTGAGCAGTTCCTCTCTCTGCATCCGACAGCCCTCCTGAGGCACCTGGGACGTCTCCAGACACCTCGCTAGTCTTTCTCCTGACACCACGAACATTTTCTCCTTAGCATTTGTTACAATTTGAAACAACATGTTTGTTTTGTGCTTACTTTTAATTCAACCCTGGGACGTCTCCAGACACCTCGCTAGTCTTTCTCCTGACACCACGAACATTTTCTCCTTAGCATTTGTTACAATTTGAAACAACATGTTTGTTTTGTGCTTACTTTTAATTCAACATATCAGGGTGACACTAGTTAGAAAAATGACGTAGGTTCCAGGCATACAATTCTACGTCATCATTGTGGACCAACCACCCCGAGTCAGCGCTCCTTGCATCACCATCCATGTGTTTGACCCCTTTTCTCTCTTCTGGCCTGGCCCCCCTTACCCTCTGGTAACCACTCAACTGTTGTCTGTGTCTCTGAGTTGTTGCTTGTTTGTCTTGTTGGTTTATGGCTTTCAGTTTTACAACCCACATATGAGTGAAGGCAAATGGTTCTTGACTTTTTCTGACCTAGTTCACTTGCCACGGTGATGCTGAGATCCGATAATATTGTCGCAAATGGCGGTATTTCATCTTCTCAATGGCCAAGCTGTTCTCCACTGTAGGTGTGTGCCATGCTTTCCTTGTGCTTATTTTTTTAAATATTTTTATTTATTTTATTTTTATTTTTGACAGAGCGAGAGAGAGAGATACAGAGACAGAGACAGAAAGAGAACTGAACTGAGGGAGCTCCCAGTTCAGCATATGGTTCCGCATGGGCCGGGGCCGGGATTCGATCCCCGGTCCCTGGCGCTGCAAAGTGAGCACTTAACCCACTGAGCCATCCCGGCTTCCCCATCCTTGCGCTTGTTTTTAATGTCTGTTATGCTGATGATACTGAAACCTTCATGAGGGAAGAGAATGGGTCCTTTGGCTCCTTATTTCCCCAGGGGCAGCATACTACAAGTGCTCAATCACCACACACGAGACGGATGAGGAAGCTTCAGAGCTGCTGTGGATATGGGACTGAAGGGCCAGCCTTCACACACAGGAGGTTGGGTTTAACACAGAGTCCATCTTCAGTAGGGAAATGTCAGGGCAGAGAGGAAACTCCATCCTCAGAGTCTGAAAAAAATATCTTTTCCAAGAAACACAAGTGAGGGGGTATAGGCAGCAAGGATTCTCTGTCAGAGACTGGGGTCCGTCCCCAAAGAAAGTCTTTGGGGGAAGCCAGGATGGCTCAGTGGGTTGAGAGCTCGTCTTGCAGCCCCAGGGACCAAAAATCGAATCCTAGCCCAGCCCATGTGGACCCACATGCTGAACTGGGGTGAGCTTCCCATGCGGGAGGCCCCCAGTTCAGCTCCCGCCCTGCACGGCCCCCGCCCACCTGTGTGGAATGAAACCATGTCGAAAACTGATGACGTACAACTGTGGAGACTGCTCTGGGCCCTCCCCCTTCTCTCTCTCTCTTTCTCTCTCTGTCTCTGTCTTTGTCTCTGTCAAAAACAATAAAATAAATCTTTAAAAAAATTTGCATTTCTTGGAGGAAGTGAGTGTACATTTTCTACAGGAGGAAAATAAAAGAACAGACCTCAGGGGCCCGCGAAACCATAGGTAGGAAAGTGTCAGGTTGACTTCAAGGGGTGTGTGACTTCAGTGGCCACATGAACAGGCCTTTCCTTTGTTCCGTTCTGCTGAACAGGCCCCAGACGCCCCTCCCACCTCATCTCTGCCCTCCAGGCTCAGTGCTTTCCACCCTCTCTGGGATTGACAGAAGTTTCTGGATGGCTTGTTTAAGAAACTATAAAAAACATACTGTATATATAACACAGGAAGTGCTTTCAACTATTGATAAACAAAAACACTAAATCCGGGAAGGTGGAGCAAATACAGAAACCAAACTCAAACCCAAACCCAAACCCAAGTGAAGAGGAACCCATGGCAGGGAGGCCCTGTGCGATCCAGTCGTGGGTGAGACGTCTGTCTGCTCTTCATGTACATTCGTGAGTTAGCATTTGAGTTGGATGAATTTCAGTCATTTACATTGAACAACCCGGCTTCCAGGTGTGCTTTACAAACATGTCACAACACAATAGCATCTTATTAGGAGCTGAAGACAGGAAGGTTCCGAATTTGCATTTTTCTATTTTGCAACTTTGTGATTAGTGTGATCCGCTCAGAATTCTTAATAAGTGTTATTGCCTGGATGAGGCATTTAAATGCCTCTGTGTGCTACAGAGAAACTGGTTTTTATTGACTTCTTTAGCCCCAGGACAGAATCGAGTTTTCCTGGGCAGGAAGGAAATTGGATGTCGCGTGTCACCTTCGACCTTGGCTCCGGGTTTAGACGGCACCAGAGAATCTGAGAGACGGAGCCCGAACCTGGAACACACCAGCCACAGAGGCTGCTCCCACACATGTGTGGCTTCAGGAGGCATTGTGCCTGCTGTGTGCATGCACAGCTTGCACGTGTTCTCAAGCACCCCTTCTGCATGTCCATGGGAAGAGCTACAAGCATGTCACGTGGCTCCTGCTGAGGTCATAGGGGCTGGGTGGTCAGACGCTGCTCCCAGAGTCCCTGGACAGCAGGTGCGACCACCACCCGCCCTCACAGTGCAAAGCCCAGAAGACACAGTTCATCCGAGGCTGGGTCCCCGGAGGCAAGTCTTACGAGAGGCATGTGGCCCACCTTCCCGGTTCACGTGCCCTGAGACTGCAGGCAGGGCCGGACAGATGACAGCCCTGCATCACCTCCATGACAGATGGCCCAGTTCTCAGAGCCTGGAGGAGCATCACGGATTTTGCCTGAAGCAGGGCCAGGGCGGAACAGCGCCTGCTGGGAGAAAACAAGGAATAGCCACCACACGGGGGGCGGCACCTCGGTGTTGACTGGGGGGACAGCCACAGAGACGTGGGTGTGACAGACAGGGCACCAAGCTCCCGGACTGGCTTTCTTGTCCATCCAGGAATCTGGGGAGTCGTCTGCACAGGCTGAGGTGCTGCTTCCGTCGCTAACACCGGGGCTGGGCCTGGGGCCCCAGTCCCGCCTCTGGCTTCAGTGGCTATTGGCTTAATTCATGTGGGGTCCTTACACTCCTCACAGCTCAGCAGTGATACTCAGGCGCCCACGTCTGTTCCCAGTCAATGTGGGGGAATGTGAAACAGGGTGCAAACTGGCATTAACATTATGGGAATAGAAACATCTTAAAATGGTTTCTTTCTAAGACTTTTGTTGATTCATGACTTCTCTGTATTTTGAGAGAGAGACTCATCAATTTTCTCTTTGTTTCTTAGTCTCACTCCTCTGGGTAACCGGCCAACCAGAACACAGCACACAGGCTACCTTGTAACACATTAGGGCTACATTGTATTCCAGCTCCACAAACAACCCACTGCACAGACACAGGCTACCTTGTAACACGTTAGGGTTACGTTGTATTCCAGCTCCTCAAACAACCCACTGCACAGACTAACCCAAAGCCCACAGCTGCCACGTGGCTTCTGCACGTGGCATTCCTAGGCCTGGAACACCCTCCCACCGCCTCCCAGTTTCTCTCCATCCAAATGATGTTTGAAGAAGGGGCCAAAGTGGCATCTCTCTACTGGATGGGGCCGTTTCTAATAATAACACACGTTTATCTCTCTGGGCTGCCAATAAGAGGAACAGCAAACTAACTGAAGCAAGCAAACACTAATAATTTTAAATAGGATTTAGCCACACACCATGGAAAAGTCTAGTGGTAGCTGGGGGAACCAGGAGGTTCAAATCTCACTGAGCCACTTGCTCCAGCTGTTCGTTTGTTTCCCAGTTTTGCTGAGGACTACCTGACAAATGTTACGGTAACACAGCTCAGGTGTTGCATGCTGATGCCCCAGCTATCTGCACTCTCCCTGCTGTGTGAGCGTCAGCCGCTTCACACAGGCCCTGGCTAGTCCCAGCTTCCCAGTCATGGCCAGTAAGCCCAGGGCACTGGGACCATCTCTCACTGGGTGCTTAGGACAGAATTTTATGGAAATTACTCGGAAAGCCTTGTGGTGAATCAACACTGCTCACACTACCGCCCTCCCAGGTCTCTGACATTGTGGGAGTTGAAGCCTAACACACGTAATTAATCCTACAGCAATGCGAACCATTCCCCCTCGTTAAGAGGGAACTGTGCACACAAGCAAGGAAGGCTCCGGCGATTCCACTTCAGTGTCTCTTGGGAGGTGGTGACCAAGAATCCTTTTGTCCAATTAACGGTTTCAAATTGGTAATAAACAGACCAGGAATGGGAGGTCAAAGCAAGAGAGTGAAGGCTTTGAGGGGGCGGGCGCGGGCCTTCTCCGGAATGAGCCTCTCATTCTATCCCCAGGTGGGGAGGTCTCAGCAAACACGGGGGGTGGGCGGGGGCTCCAACACCTCTGATCCAGGGATCCCAACCCAGGAATTCTCAGTACCCACCACAAACCCCAGACACCTCCAGGTGACAAACATCTGAAGCTCTTACTTTGAGGAATCTGATCCAAGGTACACACAGAGGGACACTGAGCCCAGCCAACCTCACGTGTCCCAAGACCATCCATCAGCTAGGTTTGGACCAGAGCTCTGAGCGTAGGTGGTCCCATGTGAGACCAAACGCTGCTGTCTCCCACTGGTCTCTGAACATGCACATCCATTTAAGAGCTATGGAACAATCTCAGTCAAGGTGCATAACATCCCCATTTCTCTTAGTTTAAAAATGAGGAGACTTGTAGCATTTCTATCACTGAATTCAACTTAAACTGAGCTCGACACGACACAAGTCAATTGCTTAGCATAATTCCCAGTGGAGAGAAAGCACTCAGCAGATAATAAGTCGATGTCATTAATAATCGCTCCTTCATTCAAAGTCACAGGAAGCCGGCTTGGTGGGGAAGACGGGTGTAATGGCTGGCGGGCAGACTTCTTGTTCCCATGTAACATTTATTGAGCCGAGCCTCGATGAACCATTCCTTCTTAAGGCAGCTGTGATGAACCCCTTAGTACCTGCCCTTGCACTTGCCGGTGATGGTTATCCATTCACACATTCGCTCAACACCTTTGTTAAATTCATTCCCCGGGGAAGACATGGAGCCATAGATTCTGCAGAGTTCTGTAGGGAACACTGGACAGCCGTCCACAAGATGAATTATGGGTACTGCCCTGAATCGACTACTCTGGCTCTTTCGGGCTCTCACACAGGATTCCGAGCTGTCTCTGGGCTTCTTTGCAGGGCTCTAACTATTTACCATATTTTCCGGCGTATAAGACGACCGGGCATATAAGACGACCCCCTAATTTTACAGTTAAAACATAGGGGTTGCCTTATACGCCCGGTCGTCTTATACGCCGGAAAATACATCTCCCTCTATAGCTGGATTAGCAGCCCTTAAAGGCTATGAACTGTCCCTGGTGCTGAATAAGGAATCTGCAGGCACTCGGGTACTTAATAAAAATGGACATTCAATGAATAACTGAGAATAAAATGTAAAATATCCATTCATTATTATCACCCAACAAAGGAAATAAGTGCTACTTCCAAAAGGAGTGGAAAAGGCAGTTACTACAATGCTGGCTTAGACCCAGACATCATAATAATTTATTGGGTTCTGTTCCTGGGAAATTAAGACGGCGGGTCTTGATCCAAACAAGGCTGGATCCGGGCTTTAAACTCCGTGCTCAGGACATGCTACTGGCCCTGCTATTCTCCATCTCTGTTTCCTTCCCTGCAGGTGATGAGCGATTCCAGGCCTGAGCGACATCAGCTCCCTGGAAAGAGCTGTTTTCATAAAACTGTCACACCTGGGTGCTCAACGGCTCCGAAACTCGTCAAGTTTGGCACTCATAAGCATTTTGACCCAGAACTTTTGTCCCGGCACTGGTCATGTGTGTGGCACTCGTTGTGCAAGTTAGAACCCGTCCGTGTTGATGGCCCCGTGACCCGCTACCCTTTCCAGCCGGAACCAGGGGTCACGCATCAGTCATGCATAGCCCTCACCCCGGGCACAACCTCTTGCGGTCTTAGCTGAGTTTCTTTGGTCGTTTTGTGTATTTTTGGTTTGGGGACACATTTCATTTTTTACTTTATTCCTTACAGGGACTATTTGCTTGGTACTCATCATTGTTGGTACTCGGTCACACCTCCCAGAACCAATGAACAACCCGGGGCCGAGGTACTACTGTAGTTCTAGCCAAAATCCCGGGAAGCAACCTCATTGGCCAGGCTTGTGTCATATGACCACCCCAAACCAATCACTGTGGGTGGCCCTGGGGCTGGGCTGTTCTGATTGGCCAGGCTGGGCTGTCCTGTTACTAGGGGTCGTGACTGACAGGGAGGAGGTTCCCCTCTCACCCTCAGGATGCAGCTCTAAGAAGGGGAGGCAGGAGGCTGGGCAGCCGGCTGGGCAGAGGCCACCTCATGGGCCTTGGAAGAGAAACGAGCGGTTTCGTAGGGGTCTGGACGCACAGCCAGGGCAGGCACGTAGGGGTTGAGGCAGGGGAGAACTGAGACATGAGGATGGGCCCATGTGGGGAGACCCAGGAGGGAATGGGGAGCCCGGTTCTGTGCACACAGCCAACAGGCCAAGCGTTTGGGAGCACAGACGAGAGCCAGCTCCCCGGGGGCCGGGTTCCACCCAGAGGCCATGAAGGCCACTGGAGCTGTTCTGTGGCAGGAGGCCGACCTGGAGTAGTGCTTCACAACAATGTGTCAGGCAGCTGCGTGTCAAACGCGCCAGGTGAACGCAGAGGGAGCACTTCAGTCTCCCAGGTAATGGATAACGAGGGCCTGGATGGGCAGAGAAGAAAGCCCATGGGCCACAGTGTCCAGGAGCAGCCGAGGACGGAAGCATCGCTCCTGAATGGTTTTTCTCCACTTCAGCCTCCGCATCAGGGGAAGATGCCGAGCGGACAAAGCCGACGTTTCAAAGGCTGTCATTACAGGCGCTGCACGGAGCTGCATTACTTCCCTGGCTTCTGCCTCCAGGGCTGCTTTCTCTGGTCTTAGAAGGAAGGACCGGCGAGCAAGGCAGTGACACTCCATCCGGCCTGTGGCCCTGGTGGTGCCTCTGCAAGCTGTGATGACCGGGGACACACGCCCACGATTACGTCCCTGCTTACCCTGCGGGGCGCACACACCCTCACATTCATTACTGCGGGGGGGACAGGAGAGGCCACGACACACGTGTCACCATGTGTCATTTCTGCACCCACAGGCAGGCGATCAAACCAGCAGGACTTGCCCCCTCCTCCCGCCTCAGTGGGCTCCATGCGGAGACCCGGCCCCTGCCACCCTCAGTCAGTAGGTGTAGGTTTTCATTGTTTGCCTTTTGGTCTTTCCAATGTGAAAGCCGGGGGACATGAATCAGTAATGCAAGCAGATCCGTAAATATTTCCCCACCGTAGCTGGTGATCACTCTTCTCCTCTACCACCCCCCACGCCCCCTGCAGCCTCTTCTCTCCCTTCACACTTCACGGAACAATATTTCACACTATCCTGGGCAAATTGCCCTTCCCCCCCCCCCCCCCCCCCCCCCCCGACAGCGGGTATTTATAATTGCTCCAAGCCAGGGTGCTGGCTGCATTTCATTCTGCTTTATCTTGGTGATTAGATAAATCAAACTTAATGTCACGCCTTTAAAATCTGGCTTCTTCCAGATGGAAGCAGATGTTTTGCTTTCTTTTTTTTATTTTTATGCATTTATTGCTTAAATGTGTTTTTCTATTATATGTGACATAGAATCCTATATTAATGTCAAGTTGTTCTGCTCTTTTGATGGGCATGCTTTAATGCGACTGATGGTTACATTAATTAATTCTCTCTCTCACACGGTTCCAAACCAGCACACCCCCTAACCACCTAACTCACTGAAACAACACAAAACTTATCCTTTCTGATGTCATCATGAAGAAAACTGGCCCACAAACAAGGGACCTTGAGATCTAAGAGAAAGGGGGCTGCCCAGGCCCTGAAGACGTGAGAATGTATCTCCAGGCCTCCAGGGAAAGCAAGGTTGCCATGGCTCGCTTCCCTGAAGCACCACAGATATTGATTCATTGTCTCAAATCGAGAGATTAAAAATGCCTGTCTAAACCCACTGACTGAGGGAAGATATTCACCAGTGATACATCTGTAAGGGGTGCATAGCTACAATTTATAAAAAAGTCATACAACTCGCACAAGAAAACAAACAATACAATTAAAAAATGGACAGAGGACCTGAACAGACATTTCTCCAAAGAGGACACACAGATATCCAATAGACAGATGAAAAGATGCTCAAGGTCATTGATCAGGGAAATGCAAATCAAGCCACAAGGAGATACCACTCACTCCTGTGAGGATGGCATCATCAATAAATCAACAGAGAACCAGTGTTGATGAGGATGTGGAGGGGCCCTCGTGCATGTTGGTGGGATTGCAAATGGGCGCAGCCACTATGAAAACTGATGGAGGTTCCCCCAAACATTAAAAACAGAGCTGCCTTATGACCCAGCAATTCCACTTCTGGGTATTTATCCAGAGAAATCCACAGCACGAATTCAGAGAGATATCTGCACCCCGATGCTCGCTGCAGAGGTATTTACAACGGCCAAGATATGGAAGCAACCTGAGTGCTCACTGATAGACAAGTGGATAGAGAAGGTGGTCCATACACACAACGGAGAATGACCCTGCCCTAAATAGAAGAAAGTGTTACCATTTGGGACATGGATGGACCCAGAGGGCATCATGCTAAGTCAGATACATCAGACAGAGAAAGACAAGTATCATACGATCTCACTTATATGTGGGATCTAAAGGAAACAAACAAAGTAAATGAAATGGAAACAGACTCACAGATGCAGAGAACACACCATGGCTGTGGGTGGAAAAGGTGACGGATTACGAAGCACAACATGATAGCTACAGAACAGTCACGGGACGTGAAATACAGGGTGGGGAATATGGTCGATGTTGTTGTAATAACTACGTATGGTACCCGGTGGGGTACTAGAGTAATGGGGGGGTCACCTCCTAAATCATATAAACATCTACCCGCTGAGCTATACTCCTGAAGCGAATACAAAGTAACATTGAATGTCCACGGTAATTGAAAAATAAATTAAGATTAACAGCTGTCTTTTTTGGTTTCTATGCACGAGACATTGTTCCTTCAGAGTCTACAGATGCTTCAATGATTGACAGGAGCCCTCAGAGGGTGTCCCCAGTGTCACCTTGTTAGGAACGCCTGTTCCCAGGCCTGCCCAGAGGTTCCCAGGTGGGCTCAGCATCTGTGTGTCTACAGGCCCCCAGGCAGCTCCGATGAGCATCACCATGTGAGACCACAGCGGTGGGTAGCTGAGAAGTCAAGCGTTAAAGCAGCCTCAGGAGCAAACGTCCACCCGTCACCAAAGCATCACCCCTCACGCCTGTGCCCCAGGCTCAGAGTACACACACACACACACACACACACACACACACACACAGAAAGATGAGGCTGTTACTGCCATGCGGGCGTGGCTTCTGCTTTCTCAGTAAGACAGCAAGCTTCGAAGAGCACCCCAAGCCGTGGGCAAGCCCCAGAGCCCCCAAAATGCCCCACAAAGCCCCACACAGGGCTGCAGAACCGGACACACTGGGCTTCCCGGCAGGGGGAGAGACTGAGTCGGGGAAATGGGGTTCTTGAATGCCGAACAGAAAGACTGCCTGTGCACGCATCTTCACAGCAGCTGGGTTTTGTGGTCTCTGCTGCAGGACGAAGCCGCAGAGGCTCCCGTAGGGGGACTTGGGGAATGCAGTTTCCAATGCTGGCTTTGGAAATGACCCCAGGAACCACCACACAGGAGTGTGGAAATGAGACGGGTGAGCAGGAGTCAGTCTTGCTGGGGAGCTCCGGGAGGACCAGCCAGAACCTGCCCAGACACGCGACGCAGGGCAGGTGAGGCGACGGATCATTCCGCTCCAGCCCCAGCCACCGCTGAGCGGAAGCAAGGCCCTGGGAAGTCACAGCCACTGGCCTGTGGACCCGTGAGCTCAGCCTGCCGGCCCTGCATGAGAGCCATGGGGCTGTGGGCCAACACTGGGACCCAAAATGTGTTGTCACAAGGGACCATACCCACCTCCTGGCCAGCACAGCCTCTTCCCTGAGCCCCCCACCCCCCACCTGAGGGTGAGCCAAGACCCCAGCGTATCTGTGGGCACATGCTCAGGAGGACAGATGCCCCACACCATGTGCGCCACTCGCGGCTGGGGAGTCGGGGTGGGGGGTGGATGAGGGCGGTGGGTCCTTCCAGGGGCGGCAGAGCCCGAGGACGAGCGTGGGAACTGTACCCGCCAGCCCAGTGCATGACAGGTGTGTGTGTGTGTCGCGGTGGGAGCACAGAACATCTTCTATTTCTCAGTTTGTCAGCGTGATTGATAACCATGGGGTAGGCAGCCATACGCCATCAGCCAAACATGCTGCGGGCACCCCGCCCCCAGCCCCCGGGGCCAGCTGCCAAGCCCCACACGGCGGAGGCCCAGGGCTTCTGGGGCTGCTGGCATCTGCTTGGCTGTCAGAACAGCAGGTGGGAGAGGAAGAAACGGGGCTCCCGGGGCCGCCCTCCAGGGAAGGCAGGGGGGGGCGCTGTGTGAACACCCCAGGTCCCTCAAGGCCTGTCACCTGCCCGTCAGGCCTCCCATGACTGCCATGGATTTCTTAATCATTAAATAACTCCAACCTTCTGTAAGCTTTCAAGCACTGAAATCGGAACCAAAATATGGGGGAAGCTGGGATGGCTCAGTGGGTTGAGCGCTCGCTTTGCAGCCCCAGGGACTGAGGATCGAATCCTGGTCCCGGCCCGTGTGGACCCATATGCTGAACTGGAGTGGGCTCCCCATGCGGGAGGCCCCCAGCCCAGTTCCCACCCTGCCCAGGCCCCCACCCACCTGTGTGGAACAAAACCATGTTGAAAAATGGATGACGCACAACTATGGAGATGGCTCTGGGCCCTCCCCCTTCTCCCTGTCTCTGTCTCTCTGTCTGTCAAAAACAATAAAAAATAAATCTTAAAAAAAATAGAAAAATTAAACTTTGATTTCCCGGACGTGTGACTTGTGAGAACTGTGGCTCCTTGAGACGGAGCGGAGAACAGCGAATGAGAGGAGTCAGGCTGCGAGCCCGTGGGACCCGCCCAATCCTGAGCTGACGTGGGCACAGCCCTCCTGCTCTGTCCAGACAAGCGGCTCCCCCCGGCCTCCAGCAAAACGCATCGTCCGGTTTATGACACGGAAGCTGTGGACACTGGTCGGTGTTCAGCAAAACCACTTGTGTGTGTTGCAGAACTAGGCCGCGCCTCCGCCCCCTTGTGGTAGCGGTGACCACGTGACTGAGGCCACGGGTGACAGGGAGGTCCTCCAGGCCACGTCCCGGCCATCCCGACAAAGCTCCCATGATGCTCCCTGCTCTCCTCGACGCTTTCTGCCTGTGTCAGTGGCTGTTATCTTGGGAACCATGTGCTGGAGACAACGGATCCGAAGCCTGAAGCAGTCTGGGCTTTTAAATGTGTTCTCAGCGGAGAGCGACTGATGAGCAGAGCCCGTTCTGCCTGCTGTCGTTACAAGTGGGCCTCACTTGTGTACACGCCAGCGTCGACTTGGGTTTGTTTGTTTAAAAAAAAGCAAGTGTTACCTAACGAATCGTTCGTAATGTCCACAGGATATCAAGTTGAAAAACTCCCTGTGTTTAATCTGAGTTTCTGTTTCCGTTTTTTTTGCTGTTGTTGTTAAAATTAGTTAGAAAAATCAGAAAATGCCAGTGTCAAGCCAATTTAAAGAATAGTTTCAATTATAAATGCAGAGCTTGGAAACAGACTGATTATGAAATACTTCCTGGGAGACACATGTTCCTCCTCCCAAAAATCGCTGAAGCACAGCAAATTTTTATTTTAAGGAAACCTGAGGGTTCCTCAGTTTAGAGCAAAAAAAAATATCCAGAGAGAAATCTGTCTGTAAAGTGAAGGAACGGAAGCAGAGAATGTCTAATTATGTATCACATCGTTAAACACGCTACAAAAAGGCAACCGGAGCCCAGAATAAACTATCAGCGCCCGGAGCCCTATGTTCCTCAATCACATCGTCCACCCAATGCTTGTGACTCTACCTGACAACGTCCCTTCGTTTTCTTTCTGCCACGTTGCTCATGAGAAGGTCCATCCAGAGGAAACACAGGGCACATGTGGCCCGGGGGTGATTTCGAACTGCTGGCTTTCGGCCTGTCGTGGGATGACAGCACCTCCTCTCCTCGGTGTTTCCTGTACTTTGGGTTCATGAGAGGCTGCCTCCCCTGAACCCCAGCCACATGGTCTGCCGGGAACCAGGCCTGGTCAGTGGGCTGTCCATCCTCGTGTGCTCAGAGGGGCAGGCGGCCCACCCCAGATCAGAGGCACGTGGGCCCAGAGCTTCTGCTGCAACCGTTAGGAAGTACAGCCCCATGAGGCCAAGTCCACGCGGCCAGGCCGGCCCGCCACACGGAGCCTCCAGACGGGAAGGACGCTGAGCCAAGCGGTGCAGAAACGAGGCCCCCAGGACATAGCGCCTGCACCCATGTAGGCTCACAACCTTCCAGTTGTCATTTGAAAGATGAAGTTCCCCTGAATCCCGGCAGCTTGATTTCATTTGGCACTTTTCTCTACCATTTGTGTTTAGCGGCACTCGGATGCTGCTGTTTGTCAGTTCGGTTCCTTACGTATGATGCTAAGCTGTGGGGGAGACAAGCAGGGCGATGACTGTCCCCTCAGTTACAGAGGGGACCTGGGGGTGGGGAGCACAGGGAAGAAGCCAATGCCGTGCTGATAGAGATCACAGTGCTTTGAAGCTTGACCCGTTTTTCCTGCCCGGTTTTCTTGTGACTCTTGTGTCAGTTGCCACATTACCGTCTGCAGGGGTCTAACAGTGGGCATTATGCTTTCAAGAAAGGGGGCTGGTCCGGGGCTCTGGGGATGTCTAAAGATAAAAGCAACAAGTGACACATAGAGGTCACAGCCGTCGGGTGTGCAGAAGCATTCTCCACTCGCTGTTAATCTAGTGCTGGCTGGAAACGCCGTCGCAGCCCAGGGTGCGGGGAGAACTGAGAGTGTCGAGCCAGCTCGCTACCCTTTGTTAAAACAGCCTCAACAATAAATATGAAACAGAATGTTCCTTCCCCTTTGCAACATCCATTTCTGCATGTGAGATTCCATTCACATCTTCTCATCAATCCTGCTGGAGGCTCCGGCTACGAATTTTCAGGCTCAGAACCCTCCCAAGGTCACTCTGCAATTAGTGCAAAGGCTGTTTCTCTGTGGCAGGCACAGCTGAGTAAGAACACTGTGCTGGGCTTTGGAGGATGATAGCTATGTTAAAAAAAATTATCTATCTATATATCTATATCTATATATATCTATATAAATATATATAGATAGATAGATAGATAGACATAGATATATACAGATATATATAGGGGAAGCAGGAATGGCTCAGCTGGTTAAGTGCTTGCTTTGCAGCCCCAGGGTCTGAGGATCGAATCCCAGCCCGGGCCCGTGTGGACACACATACTGAACTGGGGTGAGCTTCCCATGCGGGAAGCCCCCAGCCCAGTTCCCACCCTGCATGGCTCCCGCCCACCTATGTGGAACGAAACCATGTTGAAAACTGATGACGGACAACTATGAAGACGGCTCTGGGCCCTCCCCCTTCTCTCTGTCTCTCTGTCTGTCTCTCTCTGTCAAAAACAACAAAATAAATCTTTTTAAAAATCCAACTTCTAATACAATGCATTAAATCAAAACTTGATTTCCTTAATTCTATATGATTTTAATATATATGCTAAGATTACAGAATAAATCAGCTTTAGTTTATCTTGCTAAAAGGAAGTCAATACACATTAACTCATAAGCTTGTCAGATAGTTTTGTTCCAACAATCCAAAGAGAATGCAACATGCTCTCACACAGAAACACACACACACACAGTGTACAATGCAGATGATTGCTGAGACAGCCAGAACGCAATCACTTTTCAGAGGCAGGTTTTCTCCAACGAGAGGAAACAATTTCACCAGCTCCCTCCGTGCCAACCATGATTTCACTCTTACAGGAAGTGTGTACGTCTCTATATTGGAAGTGTGTAATAGCAATAGACATAGTTTAGCCCCCAGATACTTTTTGTAATTAATAAGCTAATTTATGCTTATTGTAAAGATTGGAAATGTTAACAAGTGAAAGACAGAGACGCAAAGATCGGTGAGCATAGACATTCTGTTTTGTTTAATACTAAACTCACATACAATACAGTACCGAGCACATGGGAGGCTCTTGAAATAACTTATGGATTGAATTTGGGAGAAAATAAATATCACCCATAATCTCACTGTTGCAAAATGTTTGTCTTGATCTGCTTCTGCAGAGCAAAAGCGGCCATCAACAAAACAAAAAGGCAACCAACTGAATGGGGAAAGATATTTGCAAGCAAATATCCAAAATATATAAAGAACTCATACCTCTCAGCAACAACCAAGATGAACAATCCAATTTAAAAACGAGCAGAAAAAGACAAAAGATAAATAAAAATAAATAAATAAAAACGAGCAGAGAACTCGACAGACACTTCTCCCATGAAGACATATAAACAGGATATATGGGGGGGAAACGCTCATCTTCACTAGCTCTTAGGGAGACGCACATGTACAGTGGACTACTTCTCAGCCGTAATAACGGATAAAACACTACCATCTGTAGCAATGGGCGGATCTATAATTATCATGCTAAGTGAAATAAGTCACATAGAAATGGACAGGAACATATGCTTTTACTCATACATGGGATACTAAAAAAAAAAAAGGCAACAAGCAAACTCACAGCTACAGACAACATAATGATGGTCACCAGAGGGGGAAGGTGGGGGAGGGGGAGAGGGTAAAGGTGGTCAAATACAGGGGGAGGGAAGGAGGTTGGCCTCTCGGTGGTGAGCACCCAACGCAACAGACAGATGATGTACCCCAGAATTGTACGCGTGAAACTTATATAATGTGTTTAACCAATGTCACTCCAATAAGCTTAAACATTTTTTACATTTGTCGTATTTCACCTTTAGCCTTTGGCTACGTGTTGCACGTATATGTGCCAGGACATCGAAAGCATTCTCTGTGCTTTCAGTGAATCTTTTGAATGGCAAATCATCTAAAGCACCATTGCATTGGCCCTGTTACACTCTGCTACGTGACAATGCTCCAGTGACTTAATCCTCCCTCTATCTTCATCTACTTTGCAGATTCCAAAGCTTTTATGCACTGAAATGTGAAGGCTGTGTATAATATTTCTGATTAATTATGTGAAGTTCCTAAAATATAGGACCAGAGGGGTTAACATGTTTTAACACATCTTGGCACATACAGAAATATTGCTTTCCTATGTGAGTTGCTCTGGGAAAGGCTTTCTCTTGTTTACAATTATATTCATGGGAAGCTGTAACATAATTGACTTTCTTCAGTTGCATTGTAGGGAGCTTTAGGCTTTTACATGTTACAAATAGTCTCATCCTTTAATTATATCTCATTCCATTTCAAGAAACCAGCACTTCATTGAAGGGAAAGCGTTATTGATTCGCTGTCCATGGAATTCAGGAGCCTTTGAATTTGGAGGAGGGAAACGCATCTGTATTTTTTCACTTTACTTCTTAGCGTGAAAGTGAAATGCAGCATACTCTTGAAGGAATGTAGGCTACCTGGGTGACTTTTTGCCAGTGGAACTCACTGTGGTCTTCCCACCACACTGCATCTGTCATGGGC
The DNA here is from genome assembly GCA_004027555.1 of Craseonycteris thonglongyai. Lineage (NCBI taxonomy): Eukaryota > Metazoa > Chordata > Mammalia > Chiroptera > Craseonycteridae > Craseonycteris > Craseonycteris thonglongyai. Next base: position 29,899 of record PVKE010000020.1, on the reverse strand, counting down.
ATTTCCAAGCACGTCCCACCCATCTCTCATTCCCCAAGTGCCCAGCTTTGTGGACCCCACAGGCCCCTGGCGGCTGCGGGCAGCCAACAGCAACGTCCACAACAGATCTCTGCTTGGAGATCCCAGTGAGAAGTTGAAAAATCAATGAATTAAAAATGAGATATAGAAGTTGTCTGTAAATGGGACCACGGAGCAGGTCATCTCATGTGTATGGCCTCTTTCACTCCGATGACCCGCCCTTCTTCATGCCTTGGCAAGTGGTCTGTTTTCATTGCCGTGTTGCATAGTTGTTACACTCTCACCACTTGACACGCATTGGTTTTGGATCCAGCTTGGGCCTTTAGGGAAAAGGCAAAGGTATGAAAAAGAGACAGTGGTAGTCTGGAATCTGGGAATTCACTACAAATGGGCAAATGGGACTTTTCCCGGCAATGGATGTGTTCTAAAACTAGACTGTGGTGATGACTGGACAGCCAAAACATTTCCTCAAACTCATGGAACTACACACTTCAAATGGGTGAATTTCATGGTCTACAATCTATACCTCAAACGCTTAAACAAAACAGCTCTAAGTAGGACTCCGCAGCCCCAGGCCCTATTGCCAGTTTCTCCAACGAAGTCTCCGTCCAAACAGCAGCCATAAGCAGGGGAGCCACACCAGGGGACCCGTGGTGGTAAATTAATCGCCGGGGTTAGAAGGCTAAGGAGTCAGCCAGGAAACTTCTGGAACTAATTGGCACAGAGCACGGAAGCCGAGAGAGGTCAGAAGAAAGGTGCTTTCAGAAAGGATAGAAAATCCAGAATGTGCGCCCTTAAAAATAAACTAAGACATCTTGTCCAAGAGCACAATTTTTAGAGTGTAACAAACAAACCCATACTTTTCACAGTTAGACTGTAAATAAAGCTTCCTTGGGTAGATCCCATAATTTCTGTTCCTTTCTTCTTTTAACGTTCCATGAAATAGCTGCTATCTTTCCAAACTGTTCCCCTGGCCTTCAAGCAACAGACAACCCACGCCCAGCATTCATCCCCTCACGCTGAGTGCGCCGGGGACATCTGGAGTCTCCAGGGGGTTGCTCACGCAACAGCGGCAGGGAGAGGGAGGCACAGGTCGCACGCCATGGGCCTGTGACGCTGAATGGCTGAAGACGCCAGCGTTCCCGACAAATGCTCCCTCTCTCCAAGATGCCAGAGGCGATCCTGCAGGTGTTGGAAATCGATGCACCTTTAACAAGGAACGCCCATCAAAACAAACATGGCTGCACAGGCTAACGACTCTCAGCAAACAAGACTTTCAGACTTTGTTTTGTGCCTTTTGAGATCACGCTCACATATAAATATGAATAGAGATGAAATACATGTGAGCCTGGTATAGAGACAGAGATGAGAATATAGCATAGATCCTCGGGGCTAGATAGGGATACAGGTATATCTTTCCCTTGATGGGCGTTTAGGTTGTTTTCAACTGTCAGCTATTTAAAAGATGTCATGGTGACCGGCCTCACACGTCTATCCACTTCTGTGGCAAAGCTTCCACCCAGAGTCGACACACCTAGAACAGTCACTCCAGGGTCACGTGGATGCCGGTTTAATTCAACTAGCCTGACACTGACAAACCCTCCCCAAGGTCAACAGGCCATTTTACAATTCCCCCAGCAGCGCGTGAAGGTTTCTGCATTCTCTTTCATTCGCAGAAAAAAATACATTATTCTTTGCATCTGTTTTCTGGCCAATCTGATTAGAGGAAGAATACCTGCAGTGCTGGGGCTGTGATAACCCTAATGTGGAGGTTATGAGATTGCACTTGACTGGAAACGCTTCTGACAGGCTGTACGTTTACGTACAATGAGCAAACTCTTTCTGCCCTTGCATGGGCTCCACATACAGCTCATGTAATTCGTCTCATACTGCAGAAAATTTCATTTAGACCAAAGAGATACAACACCATCTTTTGTGATCTAGGCGGACTTGGGTGCGTGGGCCGCGTATACTATACGGATAGTCGTCTTAACAATTTAAAATAATCAACAGGTGGTTTTTTTAATGCTCTTCTTCATCATTTCAAAGTGGGTCGGTTCACACATAGGGTTGTGTGAAGCATGTGAAGGCTGAGTGGGCTGGGCCGCTATCACAGGAGACGCTTTTACCTCTCGTGGCCTCGCTGGTGAAATGTGAGGTGGCCGGCTTAAGGATGAGAAATGAAAATTAAACTCCTGAGCCTTACACTGAAGTTCTTTCCGCTCTCTGTGCAGGGCTCATCATTCAGATGGTAATATCATGACTGTTATAACCTGGAAGAGCTAATGGTGAGGGTATTGCAAGCTTTCACGGCATCCAAACATAATGCTTGCTGCAGGAACTGCAGTGATTTTGTGACTTTATACCGACATCTCTGGCATTGTTGTTGCTGAATGTAGGGTCTGGTTGTCATGGTGCACAGAGTGCTGAGACATTTCTCTAATCCGGTCACTGCATTAATCTTAGGGAACTCTCAGGGCCTGTATTTTCCATCACTCGCTCTGTGGACACAGCCAGGCAGTCAAGCGCCATCATTAGAACTGACCATTTTCCAGCCATCTACAATATCTCCATTACGAGCAAGTTTTGCCTGAAACAAAAAGAAGTCTGATCGTTCTGGCTTCAAACCCGGGCAAGCCAGCAGACAGGCAGAGAGCCCCACAACAGTCAGTGCTCTGCTCAGTCATGACAAGGACCCACACCCAGGACGCGCTCTACCAACAACGTGCGCGGTCACAGGGCATCACGGCTCGGGGTTCTTCCCTTCCCCGTATCTTCTTCTCGTTCAAAACCAACCCAAGGGCACTGTGGGAATGTTCAGAAACACACATGGGGCAAACTTCTTCAAAAAGGGAAGAATGTATTTCAACTGAGAGATATTTTTCACTCATTTCTGTTCAGTTCACCACTAGCCCATTAGTGCATCCTTAATCCATAAAAGTATACTTGTCGCAGCAACTTAACTTCATCAACACCATGTCCGTGACTCTCACGCTCATTAACACGGCTTCTTTAATTCCAATGATCAGATGCTGACTTTTAAGAATAACTGAAAAACACTCAAAGAGAGTAGTAAGAATTTCTAAAGCAAGTCAGCTTCTGAAGCAAAGCCTACTAACATGAAAACATCCACCCCAAGATGTTTTCCAATTATCCATAAGATACAGAGAAAAGGGTTCCCCTCCCCACAGGTCACTCACTATGCTAAAGAGTAGAACATGGTTTTCCTTTGTTTAATTCCATAAAGACAAAGGGCAAATGAAAAATTGTGAAGGAGGATCAAAGTGGAACATATTAATGAATATATCATATTAAAAAATGTCTATTTTAACTATACATTTTATTAAATGGTAATATAGGCACATAGTAAAAAAAATCATAGTCCAAATGGTTCACAGGAAAAATCAGTCTGAAAGTTCATTAATGCTATCTGTGTGGCATGCGTTGACGGCAGAACTCAAATACAGATTATTGCTTTGTTCCTTCAATGGTCCTACAAGCAAATCTCCAAGAGAAGCTCTTGAAACGATGTCACAGACAAAAAGGCACACACCAGAGTGTCAGAAATCTGAACCCAAGTCCTGGAGGAAGCACCATGGGGTTGGTAAAGAAAGGGATCAAGTCGGATCTCCCCCAAGTTAAAGTACTTTGGAAATAAGCCAAGAAAAGCATCCTAGCCATCCGCTGAGATTCACAACGTCCACGTCAGAATGAGTATCAAGTTATGAAGTTCAAAAGTCTGCCTCCGGAAATGATGTGCTCTGCCTGGAATTTGCCTGTCTGCGATGGTTTCTGTTTGCAGTAACAGAAAGAGCAAAGAGCAACTTAAAAGTGGCACAAGGCTGTGACTCGACAAAGTTCTCTGGAGCCACAAATGAGATTTAGGGCAACAGGAACAGATCAGAACTATGAGTTTGCACTTCCCTCTCCACCAGCTGTGTAGCGACCGTTTCTAGTTTGCTGGGTACCAGGGCCAGAGTTCAGCCTTCATTTCTCTCTAAAGTGATTCGCGATGCCCTGTGTCATCAGAAAACGCCTGCACACCCACACAATCACACCCATTATGTGTAAACCTGCATGGAAAATGTGGGACGTACCTCATGTGCCAAGAGAAACACGCACCCTTGTGTCTCACCCGAGCCGATGGGCCATGTTATCAGACCTCTCCCCACTTCTGTTTCACCTAGTAATGTGGATTAGAAAGAGGCCACGTGGAAGTGCAACCTCATTAGTAGACAACTCATCCCTGTGGGTCAGTCCTGGCAGGTGACCCAGGGCCATGCTGGGCTTTAAGCAGGTCTGCTATGAGTGACAGCCCACCTGTCCCAAATGATGGATCCCATCCATCTCATACCCAGGAGCATTCGCGTTAAAACCAACATAGACGCTGCACGTAAACCGTGGTAGAATGGCTGCCAGCAAACCTGGGGAAAACAAAGCCACTGTTGCCACTAATCTGAATACAGCCAAGATGGCTGGGACTCACCTGTTTTCCAGGCCAGCAGATTTCTTCTGACAGACGATGACAGCTGGCGCATGCCTGCCAGTGTGGTCTGGGCTCCACTGGACCTCCCAGATGGAAGGGCTGCTGGCTCTGACCCCCGAGATGCGCACGCCTCTCTTCACCTTGGCCCTGTTGGAGACAGGAAGCGTATAGTTGAGACAGCTCTAGGGGACCCTGGGGGACTGCTGGTTCTGGGAACATAGAGAACCTAATTGCACACTGTTGCCTGGCAGGTGGAAGCTCATGTTTAATAGAATTTCATCACATATTTGCAGTCACCTTCCAATCCATCTGTCCTATTTTCCCCCAGTTATCCCCACTTTCAACAGAGGAACCAGGAACAGTGAACTGACAGGAGCAAGCGTCGGTGACATAAAAAACAGAGAAGTGTTGTGCCAGTAGAAGGCTCTGATTAAAAAAATTACCTGAAATCCCTAGACTATTAAAACTAAATAGAAAAAGGAAATGAGTTAAAACTGCAAAAGTAAAATTAAGAACATGACACATTCATTGGATGTCTCCTCTATGCCAGGCACTGTCTTGTCTCATTTCCTTAATTATGTTCCAAGTTCCAAATGAGGAACTGCCACTCAGACAGGTACAGGAATAATGGTGACCCACAGGAAAGTGGCCAAGCTGAGATATGAACAGGTCCATCATCATCCTTACTGTCATCACCATCACCATCATCACCACCATCACCATCATCACCATCAGCATCATCATCACCATTGTCACCATCATCATCGTCACCATCACCATCACCACCACCATCACCATCATCATCATCATCACCATCATCACCATCATCACCACCATCACCATCATCAATCACCACCATCATCATCACCACCATCACCATCATCAATCACCACCATCATCATCACCATCATCACCATCACCACCATCACCATCATCACCATCACCATCATCATTATCACCATCATCATCACCACCATCATCATCATCACCATCATCACCATCATCACCATCATCCCCACCATCACCATCATCATCATCACCACCATCACCATCATTACCACCATCACCATCATCAATCACCACCATCATCATCACCATCATCACCATCACCACCATCATCATTATCACCACCACACTTATGTGTCCTTATTTTACTCTTAAGAAATTACAACTGAAGAACACGTACGGGATGGAAAACGTGTGGTAAAAGGGCAATGCAATGAGTTGCAAACAGTCTGATATATAAACTGTCATGCTTCCTGTTGTGTTTCCTCGGCCTGGTCCTTTGGGTGGAAAGTGAAGAGTTCTGGAACAAGAACACACAGGGACAAATGGGGCCATGTGATGGGTGACAGGGCAGGAGATGATGTCAGGAGTCTGAGCAGAGTCTGAGAGCAATCTCCAGATTCACAACCTTGTCCCTGTGTGAACGCAGCAGCCAGGTGGACCCAAATCTCCAGCTCCAACACCCTCACTCTTATGATTGGGGTCGGGGAACTCGACACTGAGAACTGAGGCATGGAGAGAAGAGGAGGACCCACCTGGCCCTAACTCAGAGAACACAACTTCCCAGGGAAACCCAAGGCCACCCTCCAGAGAAAGGCTGGCCGCCGGTTGGCAGCTGGGAACGGGGTTTCCGGTCCATCCTGGCCAGTCCCCAGTAAAGGGCTCACTGGCCTCTCTTGTCTGCACAGACAGTGTGGTTTATGCTGGATGCCCATGTTTTTGCTGGCCATCTAGAGTGATGAGGGTGTCAGAGGGCACCAGGGCGACCAGCCCCCAGGCAACTCACCCGGGGTGCCCGGCTCAGCTGAGTCCCCGGCTCCTTGTTTGGGGAACTACGGGTGCCCCGGGACAGCAGTGGGGGTGGTCTCTACACAAGACTGTGCCTGGTCTCCTGTGGACTTTGCCCCATGTACTGCTTCCCTTTCCAGAACTCACTGTGTCCTTTTGCTGCCATGACGCTCAGCCATGACTATGACTATGTGCTGAGGCCCCGTGACGCTTCCCAGCCATCGACCCCATGGGTGGTCATGGGGACCCCGACACACATCCTGATCTGAGTAATCTACAAGGACAACAGGGACTGTGTGGCCACTGGCGCTAGAACTGGCACCGTCACGTACCATACAGCATCCTGCCTACAGACAAGTTCACAAAATGCTTTGTCGCCCGCAGTCACTGTACAGGACGACACTTGGGACACAGCCATGTGCAAACCGGGAGCTGCACACACAGGCCACACAGCCATGTGACACGTAGCTGAACGAGCTACGATTCCCACCTGGCAGGAACTCATTTAAACTGCAGGCAACCAAGAGGTAGGTGGCGGTGACACATATAGTTTCATTCCCTACGGACGGACGGCTACTATTATATGCAGATGAGTTCTCAGGGCTGTCCCCATTACTGTGCGCTGGGACTTGACTGAATCCAATTTGCTCTGAATATAGGTCATCAACCTGGATTTGGAAATCTTTTCATGCTATGGGAGAAATCACACATAGGCCTTTTCTGACATGGAATGGGCTTGTCATTTTCTTTAATTATATTCGTAAGTAGGTCATTTGAAATTTGGGTAGCTTTTCTGCAATGAATCATTTTTTAAACTCTTAGGAATGAACACAGTTGCTTGTGTAACCCACAAAGTATCCAATATTTGTGGGTCAGAATTTCACTGCGGCCACTTGAAGCATAATTAATAGCATTGTTCCTAAGGGTGATTCTCTCTGAAGTTTAGTGCTGGACACCTCGAAGATGTCATTCACAGACAGAGCATTTTCATAAGGAGACACATTTCCAGGGCAAGTGTCAGAGGTCTGAATGGAGAAGTACTGTGAGGTGCCTATCGAGGGGGATGTTCACGAGAAGGTGGACGCTGATCCCTGAGACGTTCCCACACTTAGGATCGAACACAGGCTGTGTTGGGTTAATGACTTTGAAACACGCAGTTCAGAGCTGTATGTGGTAGCGTTGGAACCATTAAGCTGATTCTCCAGGCATGTGCTGTCTGGCTTCACTGGGTTAGAACCAAAGGATAATTCCTCCCTTTGTTTATGACAACTGAGTTGCTTACATTCATTAATGGAAGTTTTATAACCTACTTGTGCTTCAATAAATACAGGTGACACTGACAGCTTCATCACCAGGGGATAAACAGAGCACCTGATTTCCAAAGACACGTAGCTGTGTGTTTATACTTAATAACATATCTAGCATCTGGGCCAGGAAAGCCACCATCTGTCCCCCTTGTCTGCATGACCACTGTGGTGTCATATGAATACAGCCTGCCCAGGTTAAGGGCACATTGTGGTTTAAAACACACTAGACCTATAGTATATGTGTGTGTGAGTACATGTGAGTAGACGAGGGCACAGCATCCTGTGAAAACTAGAGGTATTTATGGCTGGATGTTTTCTGGACAACATATATATATATATATATATATATACACACACACACACACACCTGTACACACACATACATGTACACATACACATGCTCACGTGTGCATATAAACACATCGCATCTACATGCACACATGTACACATAAACTCGTGTGCACGCGTATGTAAACATGTGTTGTGTGCATGTATGCACGTGAGCTCATGTGTGGCGCTCACGCATGTGAATGTGCACACATAAGTGTGTCGTGCATGTGCGTGCAATGCATTTATACACATGAACATGCATGGATAGTGCATGTGAACATGCGTATAGTATGCATGTGCACTATGTGTGTGCATGTAAATGCATATAAATACACATGCATATACCACACCTGTACATACATGCATATGTATGCATACAAGTGTGTTCCAAGTACAGTGCTCAGCTGCATAACTAAAGGAGCCATTGCCCTGGGCTCCGAGCTGGGGTGCACACTCGCTGTCTTGCCCTACACCCCGGTCCCTGGCATTCTGAAAACAGGAGACGCAGCACACTTACGATGCTAGGGCGCCTCCCCCTCCTGTCTTCTTGCGTATTTTCTCCCATTCATTGAGGAAAACAATACACTGTGCTTTGTTCTCAAGCACAGTGGCTGCCCTACCATAGTTTGTCATCACTCACGGCTCCTGGCTTCTCACTCACAGGGAGCAATCACGACAACACCACGTCCCACTGAGGAGTCCAGGCTGCACAGTGCAGAACGTAGCATTTATCTAAGAACCACTTCCAGCCGCTCCACATGCCGGGCCCCGCCCCAGCCAACTACATTAATGTGCGTGCTCATGACGTTATCAGCAGCTCCCGGAGACTGGTGTCCTGCTGTCCATCCCTGTGACACGGGACCCGCTCTCTGCCCTGGGAACATGCCTTGCTGAGCCTCCTTGCCATAGCTTTGGGGCCGTCCCGCTGCGTCATGCATTTAAGGCCCAGCAGGGCTGCTGAGAGCCGGGCAGTGAGAGCAATACTCTGAACTTGCGGGGTCCAAACACTTACGCCCTCCAACCAGTAAGGTATGTGTTAGTGTTCCGCCTTAATCCGGGCATATTCGTGTATCAGTTTCCTACTTGGACTGTGGAAATAATAACGCTCGTGTTGTAGAACATACGTAAAAATGTAAGTGAGGAGTGATGGGATTACAATAAGCAGGTGAAAGGCTCATGGTGCGTAGCCCTCGGGGCGCGCACATCCCGCCCAGGGGGCTGCTGGTCCCCCCACCCTGAGCCTTCAGCTCCAGGATGAGGACCTGCATGAGCAGCAGTCAGATCATGGAGAAGCAGGTAAAAGAGCGTGGGCATGGGCCCCGGCTCTCCCACCTGTGCTGCACATTCCCATCGCTAGGAGCATGTGGGCCTCTCTCCTCCTTTTCGATCAAGTTAAATGTGGAACGCAGGCTGGTCGCTTCCAGGCACAGGATGTTTGATGCCTGACTCCCAGGAGGCCTTGCAAGTGCCGGGGGGACACGAAGAACTTGCCATTCAGAGGATGGCATCCGTGGGACATCAAACAGGCAGGGGTGTGCTCACACAAGGACAAGGACGGGGAGGCTCCTGGGCCCCCAGCAGCCAGGAGACAGATGAGGAGGGCACCCCACGAGCCTCGCCCCACCACCTGGCAGGAGGCAGGCAGTGCGGGGAAAATGGGGGATTCCTGGAACACGAAGGGGCCTGCAAGGGGGTCAGGGAGGGACTGTGACGTCCAGGAGAAAGTACAACCTAAACCAGGGGCTGAGGACTTGACTGTGAGCCTCGGCCTTGCCCACCGGGCTGCTGGCACCTCCAGGTGCCCCCCTTGCCCCTGGCAGGTGCTGCTGAACCCTTAGCATCCTGAAGAGAGGCCCCGCACCCTCCCTCTCATGAGAAATTCCACATCAAACACCGTCCTGGCTAGACAGGCCAGCTGGGTGTCATCGATGCTGCTAGCCAGGACATGGCCAGTCCCAGCGCTCTGGATGAGTGAATGAGTTGGGGAGTCACTGAGCCATGGGGCAGTGCCCTGTCACCTCTGAAGTGTCATCAAGGTGTCTCCGTGTGGGAGCACACCCCCCGCCACCACCCTGCACCCCGCTCTGTCCCATCACCACGTGCTGGAATGTGCTCACTGGGAAAGCACACAGGTATGAGGGGAAAGGCCCAAGTCACCTCAAGGCCCATCAGGCCAAACCTAAGCCACCAGAACTGCTTCACGCAGGTTCATGCACAGCCCATCTGCATCTTACACAGGCAGGACCGTGCCCAGAGCCCCTGCCGGCCATCACCACGCGGCGCCCAGCAGCTTCCTGAGGCGGTGAGGCCCACAGTGAAGCCACGCGTGGGCGTGCACAGCGACCACCACATCAGGCTGCCGTTTGCCGGGCACGATGGAGGCCCCATCTCCCAGTTCCTATGGAAAATAGTCAGACCACCCGCACCCCCCAAGGGTGCTGAGTCAGCATCCGGAGCCCCTGGCATGAGGACTCGAGGGCCCCTCCACCCACCCCCATGCAGACCAGGGAGGCTCCCAGGCGGGAGGCCCCCAGTTCAGTTCCTGCCCCAAGTGGAATGAGACTGTGTCACAACTGATGACGGACAGCTCTGGGCCCGCCCCCTTCTCTCTGTCTCTCTCTCTGTGTCAAAAACAATAAAAATATCTTTAAAAAATAAGAATAAAGAGTGTGTTTCACTAAGCCTGAGGGGCACTGAAGTTTTTCATACACTTATATCCGAAGAAGCTTTTTCATTAAATGCCTGTTCACATCCTTTGACCATCTCTCCCCTGTCCTGTTGGTCTTGTTTTTAATGTTTATTAGAAAATTGGTTTGTAAGAGAATGAATTCCTTGATCCATCTGGAATTTATTTTGGTGTGAGAAGTGTGTGAAAGAGGGATACAGTTTTTATTTCCCCCCATATGGTTTTATTATCACTATTTATTAAACGATGCACCCAGCACCCGTTGATTTAAAATGTCATCTTTAGTAGCTACTAAATTCATCTGTTTTTTTAGGCTCACTTCTGGCCTCTCCTTTCACGTTTATTGATCTGTCTGCCTTCTCGGGGGCCCGGGGCCCACATGTCTTCAACACAACAGCTGACAACATTTTAATATCTGGGAGAGCTATTTCTCTCCTATTTGCCCTCTTTCCTCAGGGTTGATCTGGACGCCTGTTTCTATAAGAGGCGCTTCTGCTGGCCTTGCGGCCTGAGAGGAAATGTGTCCCTGACGCATGGCTGTCTGCAGTGACACGGCCCACGACTGCCCAGGTCCCAGGAAGAGCCAACTTCCTGCCGTTCCACCTCTTAAACCTTGTTTTAATCATTTTTTTAAAGATTTATTTTTATTGATTTTATTGATTTCTTTTTATTTGATTGCCTTTCTGAGGACAATGGGAATCCCACTTTGGGAATGAGAACCTGGGCACTCAGCCTTTTCCCCACTTCCTTCAACTTCCTGACAAAGCTCTGTCCAAGCTCAGCCCCACAACACAGTCGAGCAGCTCGGCTCAACCCCAGCGGCTCTCACCTGAACTGGACGTGTGTCACTGTGGCTCACATTTCACTGGCCAAACGCAAGTCACGCGACCACATTGACCGTCCAGGTGCCTTGACCTGACGAGGAAGGAAGTAACTCACCCAGAGACACCGAAAAGAAAACGCAGGGATGTATTTCAAAAATTATCACCTTTCTTGTTTCACAAACGAGAAAACCAATACTGGAAAGAGGTGACAAAGACCTGCAGCTTTCTGGGGTCGCCGGAGAGGACTGCCAGGCATGTGACCACAGGAAGGCGGCTTCCAGACCCTGAGGTGTCGGGAACGTGACCGCAGCCCCGCGGACACTGCGCTGCATCTCGCCAAGGGCCTCTGGCTCATTCTCCTGGCAGCCGCCGATCAAAACTCGCGTGAGGGAACATGCGGTCTTGGCGCGGCCGCTTACAGCAGATGCAGGCAGTCCCCAAACATGAGGACCCATTGAGCAGAACAGGGAGAACCTTCCAGATTCCACGGCAGGGGATGAAAGAGGACACACTCACTTTGCATGAAGCTAATTATGCCACGCTGACACGTTCTCCTGCGTTTTTATAATTATATTGTATATTATTCCATGCTGACTTGGTGGCTAGGGCGCCGAAGAAGGGGAGGCGGGCTCACCACCAGGCTGCCCGGGGCTTAGTGCTCATCCCCTTGATGGCCCGTGGGAGGCGGCTCTCAGCCACATTTCGAGAACGTAACAGCTATACGTGCAGACGGGGCCCTCTCACAAGACATGACAGGCGTGAGGCGTGGCCATTAGGGTAGAAAAGTTTATCGGAGAGTGATGCTCAAGAATAATTTTTACAAAAATATGCGTCCCTAGGCACATTTTTAACATTGACATTTAAAACTCTCCCTCTGAAGCTGCAAAGGTTGAAACTTTTGGTATATTGTAACTATTGACATTTTAAATTAAACTGTTATATCATTTTTCTAAAAGTATTCACGGGAATCTAAATACCATGGTGATTTGATGCCCTCCATTATTCATCTTTTAAAAATATACACAAGACCTCTTCTGGGACCAGATGTGAATTTTATATCTTCTTTTCTCACTTTTCACTTGCAGATCCATTTGATTTCTTTCACGGAATTTTATCCAAATGTGTTCTACTTTTGTGTCTGAAAGTCTTTTATTGGTCACTTTGTCATACTTCTCTGCAACAATAATATGTGTACAAAATTGAATTTTATTTCCTGTGTCCGCTAGCTTTTAAATGTTTTTTTAAATTTATTTCTAGATAGAATTTCACTACAATTATATTTGGTTGACACACAGATAGATGATATGAATGTGGATATGGATATGGGTATATAGATGATATACATACATATATAGATGATAGACATACAGATATAGATGATATAAATATAGATGATATAGCTATAGATGGTAGATACAGATATAGAGATAACTTTTAAAGAATAATTATTTGACATAAAAAGTAAAGGGTTATCAGAAATGCATTGCTTATTAACAGGAATCACATAATCAGGACAGGGTTCTTCCTGCCTTTCAGTAACAGACTAATTTTCGCTCAGACGTGGGGACGTCTGTGCCCAGGCAGGAATCAGGGCGGGTGGACCCCATTTGTGGTGGTGCCGTGATCATGCAGCACTTCAGAATTTCCCAACCGAAGGCTGCAGAGCGTGACACGTTGCGTGTGTCTCACGTATGCTTCTGCGTGGAAGTGACACACACCATTTGGGCCAGAGCATGTCCCAGGGCCACAGCTAATTCCATGGGCCAGGGAAGGTAACCCTCCCATAGGGTCTCCAATGGACAGAGAAAACGAAGCAACTCTGGAATGTTCCGCAGAGGACGTATTGAAGACGAGGAATGAGAAACCAGTCCTGGGCTAGAGTAAAGGTCGGCTGTGCGCTGCCCTGACCCAGACAAGCCCCGGCCTCACCCCCCAGGTGCTGGGAACCTCAATGCTGCCCCCGAAACCACAGAACAACAAGGCCCTCTGTTCTACTCTCCAAATCCCGGGCGTGACGTCCGGCTCCTGCACCCCCTCCGCCAGGGCAGCCCCTGCCCCCCGCAGCCACAGAGAGCAGCATGGCTTCCCCAGGACAAGCCTCGTTTGCACCGCGAGGCCTGGGGTTGGGGCTCTCCACAGGGGGAGGCTGAGCTCCTCTGTCACAGTGACACCAAGTGCGAATCCGCAGCAGAGGACGGGCGAGAGTGGGAGTCCCCGAGATGCGGCTGAAGCTGGAATGATGTGTGCGGCATGGTCTCACAGCGTGTAAGATGTTTAAGGCTGCATAATCAGCTCGAGGACTCTTTATTAGGGGCCGTGGTTCTCAGCCCTGAGAGACAGAAACCAGTTATCATCACGCACCACCGTGAAAGCAGATTCAAACTAAATCCATGTGCTCACCTCCAGGTTCTCCACCCAATTAACAGTTCAGGAAGAAAAGCCTTCTGTCCAGATCCCAGGACAGCCCTCATTCAGACACAGCTATTAAAAATGTCCGTCTCAGGAGATCTGGGTGCTGAATTCAATTATCCAAGGGGCAGGAAAGCAGGACTCAGCGTGTGAAGGGACTGGCTACGCATCAGAGCCGGGCTTCTTGGAAAACAGCCTCCGTGAATGGAGCAAGGTGGCAAGTGAAGGCTCCATGAGGCCCGACTTTCCTAACAAAACCAAAACACCGTTCATGTTTTCCGCCATGTTGTCACGTGTACAAATGGTGCAAAAACCGTGGTGGAGAAGACTGTTGTCCGCTTAGCACGGACCGAGGCAACGACCCCAAACTCAGCTACTGGTAATGACAGGACTCATGGCAACACGCTCACCACACAAACAGTGCCCCCTGGCTTTACTGAAGGAGGCCCCAGTGACGCAGCGGAAACCACGTTCCTTACTGAATGCGTGCCCTTGACTATGTCTTTCTAATGTTCCCTGTGGCCAAATACACATAGCACTTCTGCCACAGATGTGCCGGCTCTCCGCGCCGAACCCGAGCCACCTGCCCTGAAAAGTGTGGCAAGCACACTGCGGTTGCCACGGGGAAGCCGGGAGGGCTCAGTGGGTTAAGCTCTCGCTTTACAGCCCTGGGGACTGAGGATCGAATCCTGGCCCCGGCCTGTGCGGACCCATATGCTGAACTGGGGTGAGCTTCCCATGCGGAAGGCCCTTAGCTCAGTTCTCACCCCCTGGTTTGGCCCCTGGCTTGAGGGGGGGGTGCCTCCCATGCAGGAGGCCCCCAGCTCAGTTCCTGCCATGCCAGGCCCCCGCCCACCTGTGTGGAATGAAACCATGTCGAAAACTGATAATGTACAACTATGGAGACGGCTCTGGGCCCTCCCCCTTCTCTCTGTCTCTCTCTGTCTCTGTCAAAAACAATAAAAAATAAATTTTAAAAAGAAAAAAAGATTCCTGCTGGTGTACAAATTAGGAAGAGAATGATGAGTGAGATTCAGTTTGAGTCAAAGGCAGCTGTTCCATGAGTTTCATTAACACCTCCTGATGGAACCCATGAACCTGAACGCTGGCCGACCCTCATATGTAAAACACTCAACACAGGAATTTCTAAGGGGAACATGAAGGGACTTTAGTTCAGCAAATGGGATTACTGTGCCACCTCTTCTTTCAAAAGTTAATTGGGTTTAAATAAAAGCAATTTGGCTGATGATTAAAAATCAAATGGGTGGTGGGGGAGGGGACGAGGACCCCAAGATGAATGGGTGACTGAGGGGCCGGGTCACCCTGGGGACTTGGCTACATGCAGGGGAGCTGGCTAAGTGCTCCCATAGTTAATTTGGTAATAAGTCCTCCACCGGCCGGGGCCTTCCACACAGACATGGGGTCCCCGTGGGGTCCTGGGCACAGGCGACGAACCTTACAGGCGCATGTTCACATGTGACTTTCACTGGGGACATGGGTGTGTATGTATGTGTATACACACACACACACACACACACACAGTGATATCCTGGAATCCAAACACCCCCAAACTCGAACAACTTGGAATGCGAACGAAAAAATCAAGCAAATTTTGCCTCGGAATACAAATATGGCTTTGGAATCCAAACACCAACATGTTGTTTGCATGGGACATAGCAACTTTATCCGAATGTCCACTTGTCTTGAAACTTGAACAGAGTTCTGGGACAAATTAAGTTTGAATTCCAAGTCATCACTGTGTGTGTGTGTGTGTGTCCCAAAATTCACGCAAGAAGTGAATTTTGTACGAAAATTGTGAACTATAGCTGCCAAATCTTCATTATTTTTAAAATATTGCTCAACAATGAAAATGCATTGTTCTTTCATGTAGCGCTCCATTTTTTAATAACCCTGAACTGTCAGCTGTCACGCTCTTTTTTTATTTTCATTGGCAACACTTTACTGCACAAATAACATAAAATTCAAATCTTGCGTGAATTTTGGGACACCCTTTACATATATATATGCTGGAAGTCTTTTAAATCTAAGTTGCCTTTGATTATTGAAGGCTCAGAAATCTTAAGGAATTGGGTTCTCACCATTTAGATATGTCAACCTAACAACCAAAGGACAAATGAGCAGCAACAAGCGCTTATTTGAGATAAAAAAGAACAGCCACTGGGGAAGCACAGACTCAGGCAGAAGCGCAGACGGTGTTCTGATGAGAAGACGGGTGTTTAGGAGACAGGGGAGGGGACCGACACCCACAGAAGGAAGGCGATGCTCTCGGTGCCGACCACATGACACTGAGACCCTGACTAAACCACATTTCTAAGTCATCCGTACGGTGGGCACAACATCTGCCACCTTGTTTCTCTGCAAACAGTTCTTTGGGACACACTGTTGCCTTCGGCTCCGACCAAAGGCTATTGAGCCCAAAGGTTATTGTGCCCATTTTAACATCCCACAGGTTTCAGCCGTAAGACGGTGAGGAGGTTCCCGTGGGACCGCGGCTCAGCTCCATGTGAATGGGGCACTGTTTATAGTGTCTTCTTACAGGTACTGTTCTCTCCCAGTGACTGAGGTTAGCTTGAGTAGAATTAAGTAGTTGCCTACGAGACTTGTGTAGCCAGCAAAACTGAGAATACTGACCGCCTGGCCCTTGACAGGGAATATTCGCCAGCCCGTGAGCCAGAACTCCACCTGGTAGGAACGGGCGCTGAGCTCACAGCTGGGACCTACACTGACGCACCAGTGTCTCTCGTGGGACAGAGCTCGGATCACCACCGCTGTTAAGTCTGAGGCTGCAGCACTCCAGCTGGGCGACGACTCTAGTGGTCTTCGCTCTGTGTATTTCAACATGTGTTCACATGTCTTTACTTTTAAAAATGACCTCACCCTCCTGAGTCCACAGTCTTTTAAAACCTTAGTGGAAATGCCCGGGCATCTGTGTGACGTTTCATATTTGTGGAGTTTCGCCTGGTTTTATCCCCTGTAAATGTCACCACCTGCCAGCACTGTGTGGGGCAGGTCTGCGTGATAACCCTGCCAAGCAGGGCGGGGCTTCCCCTGGTGGCCGGCAGGGAGGTTATCCTACTGGGAAGTGAAGTAAGTCGCCCGAGGCCACGTCGGGAGGTGGCAGACCTGAGACGTGGCTTCCAAAGCCACACGCCCGTCCCCACCACAGATGGAGAACCTGGGCACGGGGGCGAAGCAACCCCCTCGGGCCTGTGCCAGCCACGGCTCGCGTGGTGGAGGGGCCTCCCTCGCTCATGGAATCTGGTGTCTGGGATCTCGTTTCATAGCTTCCGCTCATCTCTCACACTTTCCGTGTCGGCCTCGGAAGGGGACGTTTTCAGACGTCACGAGGCTCAGCCTTGTAGCACGGCTTCTGGGCGGGTTTCTCAACCCCACCGATCCAGCAGGGGGCTGAGGACCACAGCCAGGAGTGCTGACCCAAGACAGCAGAAACCCGCCGCCCACCTATCCATTTACGGGGGGAAGTGTGACGACCATTGCTCCCCAATGCCTGCTGGTCATCAGCATAAGCTCATTCTCAACACGCACGCTATGCATGGCCTCTGGAGGGACCGTGAGAACCAGAACGCGGCTCAGGGGGCATGGAAGTGATTTCGAGAGGCCTGGGCTGATGTCCTGGAGCCGAGCGCCAAGTCAATCCAGGGCTGCTCAGCAGGATGAAGAGCAGACGGGCCCTTCTGCCCCCCACAGAATGTTGGGGTGCAAGGCAGGCTGCGACCCTGCTCTCCATCTGTGGCCTCCACCTGGGCATTTCGTGCGCAGTCTTAGCAATGAGTCAGTGACTGAGACAGAAAACCCACAGTCCTTGATGAAAAGTTATGGCGGCCCAGGCAACATCCTTCTCATAATCGCACCCATCACGTTTGAAAGCCGGCGGTGACACACACGCGGACATGAGTTTGTGTGACATACAGCAGAACACCAGCTACAAACTAGGGGAGGAAACAGCCTGAAAGCGGAACCATGACTAGGACATTTTTGGGCGAGCCCCATCACAGTCGTCTCAGGTTTACATCCTCCGTATATTTTAAGGGTGACTAATACTGATTCATTTTCATACAGGTCTACACTAGGAAGAGGAGACTTCTAACGTGAACACGTGACCAGATGATTAAGGTGGGGAAAGCCCGAGTTCTGAAACCAGCACCGCAGACCTTGCCCTGGTTACCCGCCCCCAAACCGGCGCGGTTTCCACGAGCACCGTTCTCTGCGTTTGTCTTGCTGAACAGGAAGCCTCTGGCCGGTGTCTCTGCTCTGTGCCTTGGCTGAGTACCTGGAAATGTGCACTCATTTGCAGCTCATGGAGCTTAGACAACAATGGTGGTAATTGAATCTCATGCCTCACTATGCAGGGAGGATAAGGCTTCGAGCGCAAAGTGGCTCTGCTTGCATCTGTCATTTTCCGATCCGGGAAGTGCACTGTGGCGACTTTGCTTCCCTAACTCAACAGCACACCGTTACCGGAGGCTGGACGGCCGGGCCAGGTCTGGAAAGGGTGATATCCGTGGCTCTGAATCAAAGATGGAGTGCGACCACGTGACCCACGTCAGCAGGAGACCCAGAGAACTGCAGATGTCAGGGGGACTGGGGGTGACGGCTGTCCACTTGTGATTCTGCTTCCTGTTCTTCTCCCTTTTCCTCCTAGGTTCTTTTTCCTGCTCTTCAATTCTTTCCCCCCCGTTCCATTAGTACCATCGTCTCTTCCCCACAATGTAAGTGAGCCCAGGGCAGCCCAGGCTGCCCACTTTCAGGAGCAAAATGTGAAGAGGTGGTTGACCGGCCTGTGTCAGTGTCAGATTTGAGAGTTTCAGAAAGGCCGGCTTCTGAGACACATGCAGACAACTGGTGTCTGTCGTTGTAATGACTGGATGTAGCTTTTCCCGTCAACCTCTCTGCCTGGTATCAGGCCCTCGGGGTCTGGCAGGTGCTGTCCGGTGTCCTGAAGTTTCAGCGTGAATAGACGGCGGGGGGTGGACACATAAATGACCACAACGCTGTTCAGTACATGTGGTGATGAGAGTTTGCATCAGGGTCTGTAGGTAGAACACGAGCCACGCAGGAAGTGCACTGAGTCACGACACTGAACTTCTGTGTGGGCCTGAAACGTGACCACGTCAGAGCAATTACACCCCCTCGCCGACGACAGACTGTGTTTTGGGTGTGCTTTTTTGTTTTTTTTACTTCACTGGGAGGGAATTTTTCTCTACGAGGACTGCACAGTTGCTGGCATTTAAAGCCTCTGCGATTGCAAGTCACACATTTGTGATTACTTCTGCCTCAGATTATACACAAAGAACTTGGGATACATGTGCCAAGATGCACGAGTTGTGAGTATGCTAATTGCAAGGGACAGAAACCCTCCTGAAATGGCATTGAGCAAAATGGGGGACTGATTGGTGCGTAAAGTGGGGGATTCCCAGGGCGGCCCGTTCTCACGCGCGGCTGGTTCTGGATTTAAAGGAAGCCGATAGCTCCACTCGCCTCACTCCCGTCTCAGGATGGGTCCCTTCCTCTCTGATGAAAATACAGTGGCCAGAACCCCCAAACCTGCCTCCTGTCCCTTCTGCCCCTCAGCTGTCCCGGGGGAGAGTGGGGAGTCCTGTCTCCCTGAAAAGTCCGGGGGCTTCTGCAGTTGGGTTGACCCCCACCAAGTGTCCACGGACGAGCACATTAAATGCGATGCCACAAGGTGGCTGAACCACCAAGCCTCCATCAGACGCCCACGTCCACTTGGGACCAAATCAACCCACTGACCCATGTGGGCTTGGAGTGCAGACACGGTGCAGCTGCAGCATGTGGGGTCCTAGAGAACGGGGCTGAGTTCCCGGAATCAGCAGCCAGCGCCCAGATCGCAGACCTTCACGCCTCCCTCCGTGTGGGCTCCGCTTTCCCTCACAGTAGAGAGGGACAGAGCCGTCGGGTACGGACCTCCTCTCACCTCAGTGGGAAATAACCAGCCCCTCTTGGGTCGGATGCCGCCGTCTCACCGCCCTGTATGTTTGGGGGAGTTCACGAAGGCCGTGGGGAAAGGCGCGCCGGTTGGAGCGCATCCAGCAAACACCGAAGGCAAGGGGCCTGTGCAGAAGCTGTCCGTCAGCACCCGCCCCGACACTGCGGCAAACAGCACACAGATTCCTGCTGCACGTGGGGGTAGCGGGCTTGCTCGTGTGGCTAGAAGTCTATGCGGGAACCGTCAGGAAAATCTCCTGAGTAGCCTTGGATGCACACATCTCCCGGAAGCTGATCTCGGGGTCTTATGTGAGGACACGCCCGTGTGGGTGGCACGTTCCTGCAGGGCACAGGGACATGTGCTTGAGCCCTCGAGGCTGAAATCTGAGCCAGGAGGGCCCCAGCGCGAGCCCTGTTTCTGGCAGGACACCCCGGGACTCTGTTGAGATGGGGCCCGTGAGGGCTGAGTGCTCTGATGCTCACCGTGCGTAACAGGAGGACGCACCCCGTCAGGTGACGTGCACGCAGAGGAGGAGAGGTCACTGAAATCGTTCCAGCCTTAAATACCCTGGTGGCTTCAAGGAACTCCGTGGTTTCCTGCGATGTTCCACCGCAGCGCTTGTGCGTACCCCCTGGCGCTTTAAGATGCTGCCGCTGTATTTAAGTTCAGCACGGTGCTCATTTATTTTAGCCGAACACGGTGAGTGCTGAGCAAGTAAGGGGACAACGCCGTCACCTCGGAAGCAGCCGTAAGTCCTTGGCGATAATTGCTGGTCTCCCCGCTGGAGCCCCAGCTCCACAGGTCTACAGCTGGGCACCCACACGCCTCCCCTCGCCCGGCCCTTTGCACTCACACCGCAACCCGCCGCCAGCCCCGGAGCAGCTCGTGTCATGGCCATCAGAGCCCTTCCCAGCTCCCCAGGGCCTGAGAGCAGATTTATTCCACCCACACATTAACACACAGGAACATGGCCCCCGCCTGAGACCTGCCTCACTCGCCTTCCCCACGCCGGTAATGGAATTTTTATGGAACCATAAAACGTCTGGGGTCACAGCTGTTCTCATCTCCTCTTGCCTTGAGCTGATGCGGTTTCCCCAGCGTGGCGTTGAGGAGCACGCATGTCCCCAAGCCTGCTGTCCTGGGTGGCCACCAGCAAGTCACTGCCCTGACCGCCCCAGCCCCTGGCCTCCCGTGGGCTCACCTTGCCTCACAGTGATGGGTCTTAGGACCCGTGCGTTCTGACCCGGGGAAGCGGGTTCAGAACTCACCCTCCCAGCGCCTGCACTTCCCAGCCTCCGACAAAGCGTCCACGGGGGGTTCTTCTGGTCCCCAACCTCCTGCTTCTCGGTTCTTCCTCCTCAGCCTTGTTCTCATCATCACCGTCATCTCTGAACAGGCAATAAACTACACAGACGACTTACAAGGACCCTGGGACAGACCATTAAAGTGACATGATATCCAACATCTGCCAACAACCCTATTTCCTTTTTAAATATGAAAACACATTTAATGCCAAGAGGCACAAAAGGTAATAAACACCCACAAGCAAATGTTAATCTTATGTCATTAGCTATAGGTTTGTTTTTTTTTAAGTATAGTTGGTATACGACATTGTATTAGTTTCAGGTGCACCATATAGTGATTCGGCATTTATGGGCCTTACAATGCGATCACCACCCTGTCTAGTGGCATCTGTCCCCATGCAAACTGTCACAATTTTATTGACTGTACTACCCTTCAGCTTTTGCACCATTCCTCCCACCCCCCCTTTTCTGAGCTATGTCTCCCCCCCACCCCCACCCCCCGTCTCCTTTATGAGACATGCTCTGTGTACACAGGACACTTGTTATCTGGAAGAATTATAGAAGGTTACATAACTGTATATGTTATGTAAGACCTACATAATCCTTGTTCTATCTTCACACTAACAAGCACACGTACTCCTGCATCTTGCTCTGTATCCACTAACAACGCATTTTACATCTTGCTCTGTATCCATTAATAAAATACCTTACACAGGGAAAGCCGGAATGGCTCAGTGGGTTAAGCACTCACTTTGCAGCCCCGGGGACCGAGGATCAATTCCCGGCCCCAGCCCGTGTGGACCCATATGCTGAACTGGGGAGTGCCCCCAGTTCAGTTCTCACGGGGACGAGACCCCAGCCCAGTTCCTGCCCTGTGCAGCCCTGCCCACCTGTGGAGTAAAACTATGTGGAAAAACCAATGATGTGCAACTATGGAGACTGTTCTGGGCCCTCCCTCTTCTCTCTGCCTCTGTCTCTGTATCTCTTTTTCTCTCTCTCTCTCTCTGTTGAAAAACAATAAAATAAATAAATAAATAAATATCTTACATGGAGTTTCTGTATCAGGACACACAGAGCTGGCTTGCTCTTTAAAAACAGGTAATACAATTTTACTCGGCAAATGTAGAATGATTTACATAGCCAGTCCCCTACTGTTGGATGTTTAGCTTGTTTCCGATCTTTCCTGCATGCAGTGCTACAAAGAATATTCTTATTCATACATCATTTCATTCATAAAGAAACACATCTGCCTCATCAATACCCAGATATTGGGTCAAAGGAAAGCTGTTGCCGAATTCCACAGGACTATTGGATTATTCGATGAGAGGGAAGATTTCCAAAGCAAAACTAATGGCACAGCAGTTTGGACAGGGGAGGCTAGTATTCCAAGAGTTCATAATCTGGGAGCACCTTTTAGTTTTCCTCACGACCTCTTGTTCCATCTGGAAGCTGGTCTGTGGACCTGAGGATAGAAGGTCCCCAAAAACAGGACAGCAAGATAGTCCCCAAATCTTTCTCCCTCCAAGTCACCTCCTCACATCACTCCCGGGAACCAGATGGGTACGTATGTCACTCCGCCGTGACAGTTCTATCTGTGGCAGATGTTCTATTGCCTTTTTTTGGTACTTGAACTACAGCATGTCTTGTAATCAGTGCTGTCTTAGATCCAGTGAAACGGGATACTTTTATAATAGAAAATAAGGTGACTAAAATGATTTAGGAGCAATAAAAACACTTTATGTATCTCTCTTCAAATATGTTTTTGGATACATTTTCATTTGATCAGTGCAAACTCTGCAGGTTGTTGTCTGTGCTGAATTTCACGACTGTTGTGGACCCACCTTGAATTTCTTAAGAGATGACTTCTTATTAATGCATTCAGTTAAATATTAAGCAATCAAGAGCATTCACTCAAGATACACAGCAGAGTAGGCACAGTAAGCTCGAAACTGTCCACGCATCAGGATTCATCATTCCTCTGAAAACGAAACAAACTGACTATAAGAGGGCTGCCCGGGAACAATCCAGCCATTGTCATAACGAGAACAGTGACCCGGCTGGGTACACATCTTGGCTAAATGGTCACTAAAGGGGAACCTATGATAACATCTTTGAAAGGGCAGAAGTGAGAAAGATAAAAAGCAATGATTACATTTGTTCTCAGGAGGAAATGAATAAAAACAGTGAAATTCGGAAAAGAGAAACGTCCTCCAAGTGTCCAGGGAACTACTGAGATGATGGCATCATTCGATCACACTCATTTTATGCCAGAAGAGTCCAGGCTTGAGGGGTGCAGCCCAGCCTGTTAGGAGCCAGGCTGCACAGCAGGAGGTGAGGCGCTTAAGCGAAGCTCCATCTGTACTTACAGCCGCTCCCCATGGCTCTCATGACCCCCTGAGCTCCGCCTCCGTCAGATCAGCGGCGGCACCATTCTCATGGGAGCACAAACCCTGCTGTGAACTGCACATGTGCACCCCTCCCCACACACACCCTTAGCCTTGTTCATGGAAAAACTGTCTTCCATGAAACTGGTCCCTGGGGCCAGAAAGGCTGGGGATGGCTGCCTCGGGCGCCTTCCACCACATTCCTCACAAACCTCATCTCACGCCCTTCCAGCTGCAAGGGAGGTGGAGCTGGGGTCGCCCTGTGTGACAGGGATGGGCAGTGTGAGCACGGTTCTGCTCCCAGATGCCCACTTCGGCCCAAAGAGCCATTTGTCTATTCTTATCGCAATGGAATTCTTGTTTAATTACCGTTATTATAATTCCACAGCACATGGTGACATCCAGCCCAGAAAATCCTTTTCTAGCGTGTCTTTTCCCCTAACTGTCATTGGCTTTTCTTATTCAAATGCATTTATTTAACAAAATTGTGAAGATATTCTCTGCCCCCCCCCACACACACACACATCTCATTGTCCTTTTGATTGAAATGCATTATCTCTATTCATTTGGGGCAAACATTAATATCTGCATGTTATTCGTCCTTTCCTCTAGATGCCTCTACTTGGAAAACAAAACAAAGCATCCAAAATCTTATCATCTGAAATCCCTCTAAAAGAATTCCTGGGACATTTAGCTCGTGCTAAGAATTACCGTTACTTAACGCAATTAAGAAAAAGACAAATCCAAGGCAGAAATGCATGTCAGCCAGCTGCTCAGTCACCTGTCACATGTGCGTTTGACGGACCCTCCGAGGCAGTTCTAACACGTCAATAATCTCACAAGTGCCCCCATCACAGTGACACACAGGGACACACGGGGAAACGTCTGTCCAACAAACGGCGCAGCCCGCTGCCCGCTCCACCTCCACATGTGCTGGAAAATCGCTGCCCTCCTGGCAGACTCCTGCATCATGGACACACGCAGTGAGCAGGAGGGGACCATGAGGACCGGCTCTCCTCTCCTCATGGAACCCCGTCTCACCGCGTGTGCAGCGCGGGCACAGCTGTGGGCACACAGCACTCTGCACTCTGTAAGTCAACTGCAATTTTTGCTAAAATGTCCCACTCATGTTAGCAGCATAGACGCCTCCCACATATTTTATTAAAATCACTTTTCACATTTTCTGCTACTCAGATCACTTTTGCTTCTGGAGCAGAGGTTGTCCTCCAGTTAATTACGAAGCCTCTGATTAGCAGCGATAACAGAGCTACCACTTATTGAGCGCGTGCAATGTGCCAGCACAATCCTGATTGTTCTATTTGCATCAACATGTTTATCCATTTATTAACTAGGTTCCATTATCTCCTTCATCTTCCGGTTGTGGAAACTCAGGCACACGAAGTGACTCCCCGGGTCTCTCAGACTGTGAGCAGAGCGCCAAGACTCAGCCCCACACACAGGGAGGCCCATCCCCACACACCAGCCCCAGCCCCCAGCCCCCGGCCCCCAGCCCGTGGCCCCCAGCCCCCAGCTCCTGCCCCAGTCCCCGGCCCCTAGCTCCCAGCCCCCAGGCCCCTGGCCCCCAGCCCCCGGCCCCAGCCCCCGGCCCCCCGGCCCCCAGCTCCCAGCCTCCAGGCCCCCGGCCCCAGGCCCCTGGCCCCCGGTCCCCAGGCTCCTGCCCACCCAGTGCTGGGCGGCCCCCAGGCTGCACACAGGGCTGGCTGTGGCTGTGACACGCAGGTTCCCATGCAGAGGACAGAGCTGCCCCCACCTTTCCCTCATCCTCAGGGAAATCAGCCAGGTCTCTGCACAGCCTCGTCAGCACCCCAGCACACACACACTTTTGCTGCTCAGATGAGTGCGGAAGGTCACCGTTTCAGCGGGCAGCGCGCCCTCTGAAATGACGGCCCTGCAGTCTGTGGAACTGCACGGGTAAGTTCATGGCAAACACAATGAGCCCTTTCCCTTCCTTTCATTTTAAAAGCACTTGACACTGGGTCGCAGGCAGCCGCGGTCTATGGGAAAACAGCTGTGGTCCAGGGAAGGGCCCTGGAAGGATGGGGTGGGTAGCACAGGTCACTGGTAGCAGACCCGCTCATCCCAGCGGCTTCTGAGCAGGAGGCTTGGGGCCTGGGGTTCCTGTGTGTGCAAAGATATTGGTTCCGACCAACATCTGTCATCACCAGTGGCACCGATCAGATAGAGGCTCATGGCCATCAAACAGTGCACAGAAGTGCACGGTTTCAGATGGGGCCACGCACTGTGGGAGCTGCAAGGGCAAGATCTTCGAGGGGGTGACCTGTGAAATGAGACGAGCTCCCAGGAGACGCGCAGACTGTGTGTACAGACAACTGGGACCAGGAAGCTCAGTGGAGCCCAGATGTAGCCCAGCAGAGCCCCTGGCCGACAGCAGAAACCACAGGCGTCATTTAGATGTGAGGTCGAAAGAGACTGCAAGTAGCTTGGCCGCGTCTTCGAATTCCTTCCCTCATTTCACCCACAAGACCCCAACCACCCGCCTTGGCCTAATGGGGGGTCTGCGCCATCTCATCTCCCAGCGATGCATGGTTATGCCGTCCCCCCTACACGGTCCTTGGACTCAAGACTTCGCATCCGGGACATGGCAGCTCCACACACTGGCCTGTCAGTCTCTTGGGGGAAGCACACCCGCCCGCGTCAACGGAAGGCAACAGCTGTGGGCAAACGCTCTGCTCCTCCTTCCACTGCTCAGCGCAGCCACAACCCACCCTGCACCCCACTGGCCTCCGTGAACAGCTGGAGAGCTCAGCATGCAGAGGGGACACGCTGGCTTCCAGAGCCTGCAGCTTGGGCTGTGGGCGTCCGTGGAGCCCCACGCCGTGAGGAGCTCACCATGTTCACAGGCAGCGCAGGCGTGAGGGCAGCACCCCCACCCAGCCCTGCACAGATACAACACCCGGGACAGATTGCGGACGACGCGTGGAGACCAGAGCTGGGGTCTCCCAGCCACACCCACCACCCACGGGTGCCTGTCTGACATGCAAGCCCCTCTGCGTTTCCTTCGCCGTAATATAGCCGGCCGAGGGCTGAGCTAGTGAAATGGGTGCCGGCAGGAGGCCATCCCACGTGGCTGGACCTTTTGGCAGAGAGAACAGGGGGGTACATTCACTTTTTAAAAAATGTGGCTTTCCATGCACTTCCATGCAGATAGAGTGCCAGAAGCTTCCTTTTCTTCCAAGAATGTGTATTCAGTTGCACCAAAGTGACCCTGATCTTAAACTTCTTCCAACAAATCAGGTCCGTCAGTAGCACAATAAGCCCCTTTGTATAATTCATGATGCTTTGAGCCTGATCCTTAGCTCCCATTCATTTTACGTTTCAGCCCTAAGCCATGTCCATGGGGGACTTCCCATACAGAGTTGGGCTGCTTCTGTTCCATCAAAACCATTTGCTGTTCTGGGCCATTCCAGTTGCTTCTGCACGTGAGGTTTGCTCCCTCAACAGGTTCTAGAAAGTGGGCAGCATGAGATACCCTACCAGCAAGACAGGAGACATGCCTGGAAAACACTGTGAGGTCAAGGAAGGATTTAAACCACAAGGAGCCAAAGCAGCTGTGAGAAAATGAACACAAACCTCACTGAAAACCACTGTGCAGACTAGAAAGGAAATCTGGAATTCAACTGATATTTCATACCATAGTAATAAGAATGAGTCTCCTTAAGCTAAGGGTCTCAAGTCGGGGTGATGTGGACCCTGGGAGACATCTGGAAGGTGTGCAGACATTGCTCATTGTCATACTGAAGGGGGTGGAATGCTACTAGCAACTAGTGGGGACAGGCCAGGGATGCCACCCTATATCCTACAATCTTAGACACCCCCCCACCAACACACACACACACACAGAATCATCCAGTGCAAAGTGTCAGTGGGGCTGAGGCTGCGAGACCCTTACTTAGGGTCAGAGCCAACCTGCCGAGACCCTTTTAGGGCCTTTAAATGTGTCACAATCTGCGGCTTAAGTTAATCAAAATGTCTGATCGACAGAGACATAGGATCTATGTGTCAGACACTGAGCACCATGGTTTTGAGGTTCATAAGACAGCAAAGGTACCTGCTCATGTGGTGCTTAACAGAAAGGGGAGGCCATGGTGGTCAGAGCACTGTGACCCAGTGGTGCACTTCAGGAGGGGTAAGTTCATCACTTCTCGGCCTTTTGGCTAAGATCAAGTATAGGAGGGGTAAGTTCTGTCAAAAAACAAAGGAAAGCAAGATGACAGCAGAAGGGAGGGATGCTACATGAGATGGAGTAGTTTAAGAAGTCTACCACATCGAAGTATTATCTATGGATCTACGGATCTAACCATCCACGTATGTAACTATGTATCCATCTACGTATCTACTGATGTACCTCTATCTATGTATCTAACCATCTATCCATATAACTATGTAAATATGTATCTGTATATCTATCCATGTGTCCATGTATCTAACCATTGACCTATGCAACTATGTCTCTATCTCTACATCTATGCAACTATGTCTCTATCTCTACATCTATCTAACCATCTATCCATCCATTCACCCACCCACCCTCCCATCCACCTGTCTATCTATCATCTATCTTTCCATCAATCATCCATCTATCTGTCCATCAGTCTGCCTGTCTGTCCACCTGCCTTTCCATCCATCTACTCTATCCCATCTTTCACACTTCACTTTCCTCACCCAATGTTTGAAAACCTTTCATGTCAGAACAGCTATATCACACTCTGTGAATACTGTTATGTGACTGTAAAGTAACCAATGTCCCTTTCGTAAACCCCTTGTAGATATTGCTCTACTATCTTCCGGCATTGAATGGCTTTGAACGTTGCTGTGAAGTCTCACATGAGCCTAAATTTCTCCCCTTGTTAAGTGACAAGTGACTTGCTTTTTCCTTACCAAACGTGTTAAAATCTGTCATGTATCCCACATCTTCCCCACAAACACCTAAGTATATATACAGCATTAATGGAAATGTGACATATGTAGTTTAAAGAAAAGAGCATATATCATATATGAACACTTAAGAAAACAATAGTAAGCATCCCCGTGCATGAGCACCCAGATGAAGAGCTGGAATGTGCTCAGTATCTTTGAAGGCCTTGAGCAATGCTCCCCAGGGAAACCCTAACCCTCCCCACTGAGACCTGCTGTCCTAAATTTTGGGTTCATCTCCTTATTTTGTATAGTCTTACCTAGATTGATGTCTATTACCAATTATCCATGGACACTGTTAATTTGATGCATATTTTTATCTTCATATAAATGTATTTTCCAGCAAGCTTCAATGAAACATAACATTATACAAGGGCCATCCAGAAAGTATCCAGCCATGCAATGTGAAAAACAGGGGCATTTATGGCTGGATTTTTTCCAGACAGCCCTCTCGTGTGTGTAGATGCAAGATACCCACGCTGACGCATCTTGCTGTAACCGCATTATTTTCAAGAACGCATGGGATTCCACTGTCAAGTGCATGTGCCCACTACCCTCCCAGCAGTCGTCTGGGCCGTGTGCGGTTTGCGGCTAATGTCAGCAGTACTGTGATGGATTTTAATTTGTATTCCTCTCCTTTCTAGTAAGACGGAGAATCTTTTCTGATATTTAGTGGCTACTTTGTGTTTTTCCTTCTGTGAAAGGCCTATTCATATTTTTGCCCATTTTTCCATTTACTTATTTGCTTTCACTTATTGAGTTATAGACATTTTTAAAAACATATTCTGCCATCTGATTGTTTGATGGTCTTACTTGTATCTGTTACAAATACCTTCCCCAAATTAATAGTTTGCTTTTAGATTTTTAAAAAACTGTAATTATTTTTAGTATGTAATGAAATGTATCACCTTTCCCCTCATGGTCAATGTTTACGTACCGGTATCTTATTTAAGAAATATTTTCTGAGGATGCCAGGATAGCTCAGCGGTTTAGCACTTGCCTCACAGTCGCAAGGTCCAGAGTTCGATTTCCGGCCCCAGCCCCGGCCCGTGTACCATATTTTCTGGCGTATAAGATGACCGGGCGTATAAGACAACCCCCTAATTTTACAGTTAAAACATAGGTTTAGGCCTATACAGTGATCCCTCGTTTTTCGTAGTTAATGGGGACCAGAACCTTCCGCGAAAGCTGAAAAACCGCGAAGTAGGATTTGCCCTAGGAATTTTCGTGTATGCGGGTACAAGAATGTTTTAAATATGTAAACAGTATTCATACTTTACTCATTTAAGACAAAAATTACAACAGTATACATATTTACTTAAACGTGTCAGTGCTAATTAATAAGGTTAATTACAAAACCTTATACAGTAATAAACATTAATCAACATTGCTTTCTGAGAGAGGCGAAGAGT
>PVKE010000019.1:231972-312609 GCA_004027555.1 Craseonycteris thonglongyai | reverse complement strand
CGTTTTCTCTTATTTGGTCCACTCATTTTAGGACTAAAAAAATAAAAATAAAAATAGTTATAGAACTACAATATCATATCAAATTGCCACCATAATAATAGATTACCTACCTCACTTTTAGTTCATTTAAAATCGAATATATCAAAACACTGTGATCCTAGCTAACCGTCACGACCCGATCAGTCCAGCAACCACAATCAAAATGGCAACTTGGCGGCTCCCGGTTGGGGGGAGGAGAGTTTAAAGAGCGCAGCGGCTACACAAGATGCGACACGTACAAAGGCGACAGCTAGGGAAAAACTTATACATACGATATCGCAAACATACCAACGAATAGAATAAACCTGTGTAGATACTCAAACAATATTTTAAAATTCTAACGAATGTATGAAAATAAATTATAGTTTTACTTAGTGTTTATGAAAAACTTCTGATGCAGTCAAATAATGGCGGGAGCACACAAATCGGGCCACGGGCTCCATGGTGCCCGCGGGCACGGGGTTGGGAATTCCTGCTCTAGGGCATTCTTCATTTCAGTTATTGTATTCTTCACTTCTGACTGGCTCTTTTTTATGGGTTCTGTGTCCTTCTTTAGGCTTGCTATATCTTTGTTGAAGTTCTCATTGAGTTCCTTGAGCATCCTTAACTATTGTTTTGAACACTGGTTGTTTGCCTCCATTTTGTTTAGTTCCTTTTCTGGAGTTTTTTGCTGTTCTTTCATTTGGGACGTATTTTTTTGTTTCTTCATTTTAGCTGCCTCTCTGTGTTTGTTTCTATGTATTAGGTAGGTCTGCTATGTCTCCCAGTCTTAGCCAGGTGTCCTTATGTAACAGGTATCCTGTGGGATCCTGGCACAGTCTTCCTGGTCACCTGCTCTGGATGCTCCAAGAGTGTGCCCTGTGTGAGTTATGTGTGCCCTCCTGTTATAGTTGAGCCTTGATTGCTTTTGACACATCAGTGGATGGGATTGACCCCCAGGCTGACTGGCTGTGGGGTTTGGCCGCATCCCCAGCTTACAAGCTACTGTGCACGGGGCTTACACCATGGGTTGGGATTCATCCTAGTGGGCTCTCATGCCTGTTGAGACTGTCCTTTGTGTGTGCCTCTGATGGGGCTAATTTGGCAATGCTCTGCTGTGGTCTGAAGCCTAACTCCAAGTATATGCCTCTCGGGAGGGACTCTGGTACAGGCCCAGGTCACCCACTGTCTGTAACCAGTCTGGCGAGGGACTACATGGTATAAGCTACAAAGTGATCCTTGATTGTTCACTGCCTGTGCTAAACCTGGAGGTGCATGGGAGAGGCCATGCTGTGGACTGAGGCTGCCTGTCACCTGTATTAGACCTGGAGTAGCTTCACAAAAAACCAGGAAACTCCAAAGCCTGCTGTCACTTTCTGGTTGCTGTAAGATTCAGCCACTGATTAAGCCTCCAGTGGTTTGGAGTTGGGTGTGGCCAGGTCTCATTGCTTCACCAGAGTGAAGTGAGTGGAGCTCACCATACCAATCAGATTCCGATTTGGCCATGTTGGGGAGGGCTCAACACAGGAGAGATGGTGCCCACGTGTCAGCTGCACTGGAGGGCCCCACACAGGGACAGTGTTGACAATCCTTGGGCCTCACCCCGAAGCCACACACTTTAGTCTGGCCCTGAATGCCTCTGGTGCCCCGCATGAGTGCTTGAGAGTGAGTGAGTCTGTGCACGGGCTCTTCAAGAGGATGTCTGGGTTTCCCACAGCCTTCCCTCCCACTCAGATGGTTGGAAGCCATTGGTTTTCTCAGCCAGATGTTGTGGGGGATGCTGTTCCCAGCACCAGCATTCTGGGCTGGGGCTTGGTGTGGGGCTGGAGTCCCTCACTTCTTCAGGAGGAACCTCCATGGCCGAGATATCCTTCCTGATCTCAACTCCCACGGGGAGGTTTGGGGTGGCCATTCGGTGCTCGCCTCTCCTACCAGTCTTCTTTATATGCTTAATTACAAACCTCTGTTCAGCTAGACTTCAGACAGTTCTCCAAGTTTATTGCTCTATAATTTAGTGCTAATTTTCATGTGTTCATGGAAGGAAGTAGGCCCAGTGTTTATATACTCTGCCATCTTGGATCTCCTCCTCATTCTTCTTAGTGATTACATAGTATTCCATGAATTGCCCTAAGTGACTCAATCAGTCCTTTATTGTTTAGGCTTTTTCTAGTTCTTGGCTGCCACAAATAATACCACAATAAAATGATTATGTGTGTATGTGTGTGTGTGTGTGAATGATTTCTACATGCATGAACTATTCTGTAGAATGGATTTATGGATTTATTATTGCTTTGGAGTATGTGTATTTATGCTGATAAAAATGCCAAATGACATTAATTTAAGTACTACCAGGAGTGTTTTAGAGTTCTTGGTTTCTCTACATGTGAGAATGTATCAGGATCACCTGGAGGGCTTGTTACAAATTTCTGGACCCAAGGGTTTCTGATTCAGTGGATCAGAGGCGGAGTAGGTCTGGGATGGAAGTGCGAATTTGCATTTCTTACAAGTTCCCAGGTGATGCTGATGTGCTGGTCCAGGAAGCACTGCTCTGCACCTGTCCCAACAACTTTGTAA
Source organism: Craseonycteris thonglongyai (assembly GCA_004027555.1). Lineage (NCBI taxonomy): Eukaryota > Metazoa > Chordata > Mammalia > Chiroptera > Craseonycteridae > Craseonycteris > Craseonycteris thonglongyai. The sequence continues at coordinate 310,017 of PVKE010000019.1, read as the reverse complement.
AAATGTGCCAGTCTCATGTATATCAAAAAGATATCTCATTATTGCATTTCTCTAATTATAAATGAAATTAAGCATCTTTTCATGTTTCTTAGTCATTTGTATCTGTTTTCCTACAAACTGTCTCTTCAAGTACTTTGCTTATTTTTATGGCAATATTCAAGAGTTTTTCTTATTGACTTATAAGAACATTTATATGAAGGATATTGGTTCTTTATCTGTAGCATGTAATATTTTGCTCCCCAAGTTTGGAGCTTGACTCTGGTTATTTGGTTGGTTGATTGGTTGGCCTATCTATCTATCTATCTATCTATCTATCTATCTATCATCTATCTATCTATATCTAATTTATCCATATAGGGTTTCTACAAGTTGTTGCACTTCAATTTGCCCATGTTCTAACTTTCCAGTGTTATACTTAGAGGAAGGTCTTTCTCACACTAAGATTATGTAAAAGTTGATAATGAATGTGTGTTAATGCTTGTTTTATATTTCCAATCTAAATTAGGGCAGCAAGTGTTACTATGGCAATGTAGTAATTACTTAATTGAAAATGAAAATGTGAAGGCTTCACATCTCTGAATTAACCTGAAGGGATCTTTCAGCCTTTTCTTTCCTTGGGCCTGTAAAAGAGAAAAGAAACTCCCATTTGATGATTTCTCCTTCTTGAGGCTATTGCTGTGATGAGTTAAGATTAAGAATAAAAAGAGTTTGAAGTCTGAGGGCAAAGTATATACGCTGTTTTCAGGCAAACAGATGTTTCTAAAGTGATGGAGGCACAAGCATGAGGAGGCACAGCACACAAATGCAGCCACCCCCTTCTGCCAGTCTGGCTTTCAGCTGCACACTGCCCAGCCCCAGGCGGGTCTCCTCCCCTGAGCCGCAAGGCTTACCATTAAAAAACGGGCCAGGAATGAGACATGGTCAAACACAGCCTTTTGCACAACCCCTGACAATATGTGCATCAAGAAATATGGGCTAAGTGAATTCATGGAGCCATCATGATTTTGAAAGCCTTGCCTTTTCCATTGTTCAGACAACTTCACATGCAGGGTCTTGGGCTTGCTGTTGGGACATTGTCCTTAACTAGGTTGACCAGACGTACTGTTTTAGATGGGACAAAAACAATGGTACTGACCCATTTCCAAAGGTATGTAGGGTCAGCCTAGTCTCACTGGGATAAATTCAAGGTGTTAGTAGGCTGACCATGTGCACCATTGGAAACAAGCCAGTGTCATTGTTTTGTGTCTTGTTTACAATGGTAGTCTGGTCAGCCTATCCTTAACAAGCCACTCTACTGCCCCGGAAGAACTGGCAGTCTAGTGGACAGCCAGATATGGTTAACAAATTATATTTTAAGAAAGGGAGAGAGCTGTTAATAGAAGGATGTCTTATCCATCATTCTGTCCTGGGGCTTAGCGGAACCCTACACTTAGGTGATTAACCAGTGTTTGCTGATTGAATGAATGAGTTTGGGAGCAGAGAGGAGGGAGCAAGGAACTCTGCCCGGGGATGTAACAGAGGAGGGGACATGTGAGTCTTAAGAGGAAGAAGGGTCACAGAGAGAAGTGGGTGACAAGCAAGATGGGTCTCTGTCGATGCCGCCTGTTGCTCATCAGGGCTCAGGATGAATTCTACATGCCACGTGGCAAGGGTGAAGGTGCAGGCTTTATTAGGGAAAGAGAACATTGACGGAGTCAGAATCAGCAAGACGGGATGGCACGGGTCTCTCCTTCTGTCTTATGTCCATGCAGGGGTGTGCGGGGGCCATAGAGCTCTGCCTGACCTCCAGTGTGAGTCTGTGTTCTAGGGGAGGGTCCTCCCCCATCTTCTGCTCTCCTCCTCATAGGCCAAGCAGGAGCCATGTGAAAAACAGAAGGACATTTTATGCCTGGAACGGATGCATTTAGTGTGCACTTACTAAGTGCTCTATATCTAGTGGGTAGGAACATAAAGGAGAATCCAGTGCTATGTCAGTGTTTGAGTCTAGGTGGAATGGCATTGGCTTGTCCTTTAAACCAGGAACCAAGTGTTAGGAATGTACAGAGCTGGGGATCAAGGAGGGTCTCTTGAAGAGGTGGCCTTTGAAAACATGCTCATGAAGAGTTAGAACATAGCCTTGATGTGTAGTCAGGAGTCATCAGAGGCTTCTTGAGAGGAGTGTCTGAGGATGGGTGAAAGAGTGGGGGATGGTGGAGGCAGGGAGGGTGTTGGGGGTGGGGGCTTCAGGATGCATCCCTAAAACCCTCTTTGTCTCTTTCCAGGGACAACAGCTCCCTGGCTGGTCTTTCTGCTTCCTCTGTACTCACCAATGTTCATTCTTCCCTCAGCAGCCAGCAAGACTTCCTACAACATGGGGCTCAGATTGGGTCAGCCATCCCCCACATGCACCCCGTTAAAACCACGCAGACTTGATCTGCCCTGGACTACCCTTCTGTCCCCATCTCATCTCTCCCGCCTCTCGCCACACTCTCTCCACCCCAGGCGTGCTGGCCTTGTTGTGAGCTGGAGAACAAGCTTGCTCTTCCCTCTGCCTGGGATGTGCTCCCTCCACACCTTGCTTGGCTCACTCTTACCTCCCTTCAGGCCTCTACTCCACAGTGACACCTCAGCGGTGGACGGCAGATGAAGCTTCATCACATCCCGTTCTCCATAGGTCTGATGACGCTCATTATATTATTTGCTTACTGTTTACTTGCTGAGCATCTGTCTCCCCCACCAGCAACCAAGCTGTGTGAGGATGAGTATAGGGAAATGGCAGGCTCGACACACTGCACTCAATAAATACTCCTCAGTTGCATGAATGAAAGGCCCAAGGGTGGGTGGAAGGGAGAGAATGACTGGTAATTCGTGTTTATTGAGTTCCCTATGCCTAGTATTTCACATCTGTAATCTCATTGAAATTTCCCAGCATGCCTGTTATGATAATAAATGTTACTATCCTTGCTTTATGGATGAGGGAGTTGAGGATCAGAGAGGGTGAGCAGGGTGTTCAAGGTCACACAGCCAGCAAGTGCCGGAGTGGGGTTGTGCATTCAGGTCTGTCTGACTCCATAGGCCAAGCTGACTCCTCCCTGCTGTGCTGTGGGATGGTTGGGCTGTCTGCTGGGAGCAGTGAGCAGGCGGGGTGGCTGACACCCCGGAATGTGTGGGTGACTGCAGTCGTGTGGGGGAAGGGCAGATTAAGTTGTAGCTATCCTGCGCTCTTTTAAAAATTCCCCTCCTGCATGTATCCTTCCATGGATTCGAACCTATGTGTGTAAGCACATGGGCATACACAGGCTTCTACTCACACATGTGTTCACACAGACACAGTTTCACCAGACATGCACACTACTCTACCACACACAAACACAGCACCCGGTGGAAGAGACACCTAGAGCGTGGCACGGATTCTTCTGGAAGGCCGTGGGGGTCCTGGTGGAGGGCAGGGAGCCGCAGGAGGACCCACGGGCCCTCCAGCCAGAATGGGGGAGTGTGGGGTGTACACTGAAGAGCTGTGTGCGTGCAAGGTGCGTGCGGGTGTGTAGTGGGTGTGGACATTTGTGTCTGGACATGCGGGTGTGCATGTGTGCGACAACTGTGTGTGCCAGGAGCTGGGCATCGGGAGCATCTTCCTTAGCCTGGATCCTAGTTCCCAGCCCCAGGCCTTGACCTTGAAGTCCCCCACCCCCAGTCACTGTCCTTCTGAGCTGGCAGAGTTGATGTGTCAGACCCTTCCCAGACCACACCAGAGGGCAGTTTTTCCCTCTCCAGGCAACTTTCTGATGCCCCAGGATGTGAGTCTGCTTGGCAGCCATGCCTGGCAACAGCCCGGGCCCAGCCGGGCAGGCAGCTGTTCGGAGCCTGCGGTCCACGTGAGTCCTTCAGGGAGGCCCCGGCCTGACGCTCTGGGCCCCGCAGGACAGGTCGGCACCTCCTGCTGACCTCCAGGCCTCCTTGACACCCCGGCCTGCTCTTCCGGCCGAGCTGCAGCCTCTTGGACAACCTGCTGGCTTGGAGCTAGTGCTGCCTCTGCTTTCCCCGGGGGGGGGGGGCAGGAGGGGTGCAGGAGGGAGGGGACACACCCCCAGGCTGCCTGTGGGTGCCGTCTTGGGACATGTGATTTCCCAGAGTTTCTACAAGCCCAAGGGGTTTTCTGCCCCAGTCTCTTCACACCAAGTCTTTCGAGTGCTCTAAGGAGGAGGCTCAGAAGCTGCCAGAGCCAGGGTGGGTGGGCGCAGCAGGGGTCGCTCCCGGGGCGTTATCTCTCATCTCTGAGCCATGGGCACCGAGTTCGGAGCAGAGAAGCCCTCACACCAGCGTGGCATGAGCTCAGGGTCTAAAGACAGCGTGGGAGGAAGGAGGCCCACGGGCCTGGTGTGGAGCAGGGAGCGCGGAGGCGACTGCAGGGACAGCAGAGGAAGGGCCACTTCCCCCGGGGGGGGGGGGGAAGGAGGAACCAAGAACTGCAGCCAAAGGTACATTGAGGTCATGGCCAGCCACGGCCGGTGAAGAGAGCCCAGGAACCAGAAGCACAGGAGGTGGGTGGAATGACGGGTGTGGGCAGTGCCCCGCTGGGCACGGCCTCTTTCAAAGCTGGAGACCTCCAGCCCTGCAGCAGCTTCTCACAGCCCCTTCCCTTCGTCACTGAAGCCCATGGGTCTCCACGCCCCACCCCCCCTGTGGAGGACTGGCCCATCGGGGCCCTCGCCCTTTGGTCCCCTGCGGCCCCTGCCCTGAACGCTCGCTCCTGCTTCAGTCCCACTCGTCAGCTCGGCGTCCTCCCTGAGCCCAGCGCAGCTTAGCCCTCTTCCTCTTGGCTCCCCGGTCAGCCTCCTGCCTGAGTCCCCAGAGTAACTGACCCAGACACAGTCTCCTGGGCCCGTCACAGGCCACCTGGCCAGTACGCCTCTGAGAACTTTTAGACCATCACGAATGGGCTGGTCTCACATTCCTGCCACCCTGCCTGCTGGGTCCTGGCACCTGTGCCCACCCCCCAAGTTCCCAAGGAAGAGGTGGGGTCCCTCCTGCAGCTCCCATCTCCCGGGCCCCCTGGGTCCCATTCTCCTCTCACCTCTGGGTTTGTTTAGCTCTTCTCTTGCCTCCACCTCTCCCATTTTATTTTTCTGCTCCACCTACTTGACTCTGTAAATTTAAGACATGTTCAAAATGAACAGGGGGCTGTCTCTGGGCCCCACACCCCTCTGGCGACTGCCCTGTTCTCCTCCCATTTAAAGCTAAGCTTCTCTCGAGGGCTTACTACTCGTCTCCATTGCTTCCCAGTGACTCACACGGGTCCTGCGTTAGGCGACACTGACAGCCGTTGTCATGAGGCTGAGGGGACCTGGTGACGTTGCTGCCCACGCTACATCTCTCTTGAGCGTTGCCTTTTCTGCCCCGATTTGCTCTCTGCCTTGTCTGTCTCTGTCACTCCTGTCCCTCGGTCACTCTTACTCTCATCTTCTGTTTCCCTCTCTTGCTGGGCCTGTCTTCGTGTCTCTTCACCTACTTTCCCATCTCTCTTCTGCCTGTTTGTTTCCGTGGGTCCCTGGTTTTCTCTGTCATTGTCTATTTGCCTCTCTACCTTTCTTTGGGGTGTCTTTTCCCAGATGGTGTGACGGAGGAGGTACCAGTGGGTCCCAGAGATGCTCCCTGGAGAAGCTGTCCTGGGGTACCTGAGGAAATGCCTGACGTGGGGGGCCGTGGGGCTGGGACAGTCCGTCTCCGCGTGGATCTGTGGAGGTGTGCAAACGGCGAGGCCCGGAGTGCCTCCGGTTAGTATAATTACATTCTTCCTGCTGACAGTTCCCACCCTGGTCTCAATGGGATGTGACGTTCTTATTAAATAACTTCACCAGTAACTAGTAATAATAACACGACTCTTCCTTCCTGACCTAAATTACTCGATGCTATTTTGGGGAGCAGCAACCATGCTGCAGGGCTTCTTCGGGATGGCCCGCCAGGTCGCTGCCAGCACATGCACACTCACACACGCACACACACGTGCACGTGCACGTGCGCCAGGGGCTGATGGGAGCTGTGCACGCACCGTCGGTGCACAACCTACGTGCGTGTGTCTGGGAGCACACGGGAGGGCTGTACCTCCTCTCCAGCCTGGGGAGGCCTGCGCACCTGAGGGTCCACATCCGCATGAGAATTCCTCAACAGTTGGCCGGTGGTCGCACAGACCGGAGATTTGACTTCCGAAGGATCTCTTCATTCTGGGCGCCTGCCTTTCTCTACCTTGCCTCCCTCTGTCTCTGAAATTTCCTTCCTTTCTTGTTCCATCAGGTGCAATCTATTCATCCCGGTCGGGCCGTTGCTAGGCTGAGCAGACGTACCGTTTTAAATGGGACCGAAAACAAGGGTGCTGTCCCGTTTCAAATAGTACATCTGATCAGCCTACTGACACCTTGAATTTAGCCCAGCGAGACCACGCTGCCCTGGCGTACCATTTCAAGTGGGCCAGTGCTATTGTGTTCTGTCCTGGTAAAACGGGACGTCTGGTCAGCCTACCCACTGCAGATGTTACCTCTTCCAAGAGGTAGGCCCTGGTCTGTCTTAGCAGGCGAGTCACTCCCTGAGTAGTTCTGCTTTAATCTGTGTGGTCCGGCACTCTATTCCCATTTTCTCAGCTCGATGTAGGACTGTGCTTTTGGTCGATAGACCATCGTTTCTTTAAAGGAAGGGACCGCATCATAACCATTTCTGATGGTGCAGACACCCACTCCCGTCGTAAGACTTGCGGTGGGTTCACTGAATGGAGCGGATATAGGTTTATGGGGGCGGTGTTGAGACTTAGTGGTGGTCGGTTTCTCCACAAAGAGGAAACCTGTATGAGGCACCCCAGTCTGTCTTTGTTTTTATTTTCCACCTTAAAAAAAAAGTGAGATGTTCACTCTCGCAGAACAAACAGAACTGTGGCTTTGGTTTCACAATTTATGTGGCTGATTTTGCCTGCCTTTGACAGTTCTGTCATGTTCCTGACAGTTTGGCTCCTCTCTGGGACCTTGGGGCGATAAGTTGGGATGCCAACCTCGCGTGGGTCCATGGGGGGCACACAGCCCCTCTCGGTGTCCCGTGTTGCTGTGCTTACGAATTTGAAGTTCTGAGTAAGCCGGGAGGTGGGGGTTGGGGTGGGGGGGCTGATGGGGAAAAAATAAGGCAGCGTGAATGTGTGCAAGTGAGTGTGTGCCAGGCTGCGGGCATCACCTGGATCATCTGACCTAGCTGACTCCCTGAGGACATGCGCAGTGCCCACTTGGACCTTCCCAGACCTTCTCCCCACAGCTGCTGAGTCTCCCAGAGGGCAAGGCTCAGCTGCCTTCCCCCACCGGCTTCCCCTTTCTCCCCAGCCCACTCCCAGCCTGCAGCGTGTCTCCAAGGTTGACGTGAGCTATTGCACAAACGGTCGTGGCTGACTTCTCTCAGGATTCAGAACATGCAGCCTAGGCCCAGACTTCAAGAAGCATCAATGTGTGTGTGCTGCGTGCACAATGAAGGAACGAATGGATGACTAGATGAATGAATGAATGGTTCCATCTTCTGTAGCCTGTTTTTCTTTCCTAACCGGAGTATGCAGTTCTGAGTCTGCATTAGATTCGCATCCTCAATCCATGGATCCCTAGCTGAGTGGGTTTTGGAAGCTTATTTCATTCTTGAGAAGCTGGTTTCCATCTGTAATATCAAGAGCAGAGTCCAAGCCTGCCTGTGTTGTTGTTAAGGTGACACGCCTGTGGGACCCTACAGTGTAGTGCTCCAAACCCAAACTGCCTGGGTTCACATCCTCCCTCGCCACTTGCTCGCTGTGTGACCTTGGGCGACTTACTTTGTACCTCAGCCTGCTCCTCTGTGCGTGGGGCCAACCAGTAGCGCCTGCCTCTCAGGGCTGCTGGGAGGACTACACGAGACCAAGCATGTAAAGCCGGGCCTGGCAGGTCACAGGTCCTTGAGACGTGCATGACAGGGCGTCTTGGCGGAGTCACAGCTGAGATTCAGATATGAAAGCATTTCGAAATCACGCTGTGCCGTGCCTGGTAGGCTGCCCGCCTGTGCCCTTGTCACTTGTCTCCTTACCTTCATGGAATGTTTGGGGTGACTGGCCACACCACGGGTTTGCATGGGACTTAGGAGTTTCATGAGGAAGAACTTGGATCTCAAGCCCAGATGGGGTTTGGGAACATGTAGGCCTGTCTAACAGGTCGGGGAGATCCATGAACATTCCAATCAGCTGGGCGAGATAACAGTGCACCAGGAAATGAGTAAGGGATCCAGTAGGGCCTGTGACCTGTGAGGGTCAAGAGAAAGCAGGGGCTCTGGATCAAAGACAATCAAATATATCCCCAGACATTGGCACATGTCCCCTGGGGCAGGGAAGGAAAAACAACCCAGGTGAGAACCATCGCTCTACCAGATGGAAAGGGGATGACTGTTAGAGGAGAGAGAAGACGCAGGAAAACAGGAAAGTTCTTGCAGCCAAGAGCTGTAATGCTCGTGCATGCCCTGGATCAGGGTAGGCCAGTGTCAACCCCCAGCTCTCAGGGAACCCTCAGCAGCAGCTGCGAAGCTCCAGGCAGGTGCCACAGCTGGGTCAGAGGGACTTCAAGGCTGGTACAGATACCATGGAGTTAGAGCCCCTGCAGATAGGAGCGCTGGCTCCCAGCCTCAGCCACTCCCTTCCCGACTCCAGCTCCCAGACCTTCCAGTGTCATTGATCTGGGTCCCGGGCCTGAGCCTTGAGATGTGACAGAGCTTCCCAGGTGCCACAGGTTGAAAACCTGTATGCAAGGCTTTGCATCCGTGTTACCTGGGAGCTTGCTGGAAATGCAGGTTCTCAGGCCCCATGCAGGCCTAGTGAGTCACCTAGGTGATTCAGACATGTGTGAAAGTTTAAGAAGCACCAACCTTAGATGGTAATGAAAGGAACTGAGGACCTTTCAGTCTGACAGGTGTAGCCCATTGATTCAGTAGCCTTCAGAGCAGCTACGGTACATCAGACTAACCAAAGCTAGTGGGTGGAGTCTCCACACCTTTGCTGAACCAGAAGGGACCAGGGGCTGGGACCTCTAGTGGATGGGCCTTCTCCATCCCTCATAAACCAGAAACCCCCACAATCCCAAGCAGAAGACATCTCCTCATCCTAATCTGTTCTTACCTTCCTCCCTTTTTCTCTTTTTACCAAGAAGATTGGTGAAGGCAGGACAGAAGCCCCAGGCGTCAGATGCCCCATCTCGGCTCTCCCCACCTCTTCATTCATTCATTCATTCATTCCCTCACTCACTGATCAGGTAGTTATTGTGCATCTACTATAGACCACACATTCTTCTAGACTGAGGTCGGTAATAAGAAAGAAATAGAAAAATTCCGACCTCAATGGAGCTTGCATGTCTGGTTATTTGCAGACAATAAGCAGCTAAGTAGGTAGATTATACCATTACGTTGTGTGGGGATAAGTGCCCTGAAGAAAAATAAAGCAGGGATAAGGAAGTTGCAATGGCCACTCTGAGCATATGGAAGGAGGGGACATTTTTCCTTCTGAAAGGGGTGAAATGAAAGTTGCCAGTTGGTTGTTGTTCTACTGTACTACTCATACTGCTCTCTGTGTAATTTGTGTCGAAACTCCCAAGTCGCCCTTGTTCTTTATCATGGCTCTAAAACTTTCTCATCTTGCAAAACTGAGACTCTGTAATCATTGAATAACAGCTTCCCTTTGCTCCTTCCCCCAGCCCCTGGCAACCAACATTCTACTTTCTGGGTCTAAGAGTTTAATTCCTGTCAGCATCTCATGTAAGTGGATTCATACAGTATTTGCCTTCCTTGTGACCAGTTTATTTTACTTCCCTTAAGGTCCTCAAGGTGTATCCATATGGTAGTATGTTACAGGAGTTCCTTCCTTTTTAAGGCTGCATATTATTCATTGTACGTGAATACTACAGTGTCTTTATCCATTCGTTTGTTGGTGGACATTTAGGTGGTTTTCCCTTCTCAGCTATTGTGAATAATGCTGCAATGAGCATAGACAGGCTCGTGTCTCTTCCACATCCTGTTTTCAGTCTTTTGGAAATGTATCCAAACATGGGATCGCTGGCTCTTATGGTAGTTTTAGTTTTAATTATTTAAGGAACCTAATGCAGTTTTCCACAGTGGCTGCACTGTTTTACTCTCCCCAACAGTGCACAAGAATTCCAATTTCTCCACATCCTCACCAATACTTATTATTATTATTATTTTCCCTCCTGGATATCCTAATGGGTGTGAGGCATCTCATTGTGATTTTGATGCACATTTCTGTGATGACTAGTGATCTTGAGAACCTTTGCTTTTCATGTTTGTGGAGCATTTGCATATGTTCTTTGAAGAAAAGGCTAGTCTAATCTTCTGCTCATTTTTTTTTCTTTTTTTTTGGCACACCCCAGTTCAGCATGTGGGTCTTTATGGGCCGGGATTCGATCCTCGGTCCCCAGGGCTTCAAAGCGAGCGCTTAACCCGCTGATTCTGCTCATTTTTTATCCAGATTATTTGGCTTTTGGTTGTTGAGTTCTCTATATATTCTCAATAATCACCCTTTATCAGGTGTATGGTTTGCAGACATGTTCTCCCATTCTGTAGGTTGCCTTTTTTACTCTGTTGTTTCCTTTGCTGTGCAGAAGTTTCTATGTTTAATGTTGTTTCTTTTGTCTATTTTTACTTTTGTGGCCCATGTCTTTACATAGCCAAGAAATCATTGCCAAATTTCATGTTATGAGGCTTTTTCCTATGTTCACTTTCAGGAATATTATAGTTTCAGGTCTTAGTTAGACCTTTAATCTACTTTGAGTTAATTTTTTTATATGGTATAAGGTAAGGGCCTGGGTTTATTTTTTTGTCTGTGGATATCCAGTTTTACCAACACCATTTGTTGAAGAGACTCTATTCCTTCCATTCTGTAACCTTGTCAGGCCTGTTGAAAATCATTTGACTGTATAGCGAGGGCTTATTTCTGGGCTCTCTCTTCTGTCCCAATGGTCTACCTGTCTGTCTTTATGCCAGTGACACGATGTTTTGACTACTATAATATTGAAATATGTTTTAAAATCAGGACATATGAGGCTTCCAGTTTTGTTTTTATTTCTGAAGTTTTTTGTTTTGTTTTGTTTTTTTGCAGTGGGGTCCTTTGAGAGTCCATAGGAGTTTTAGAATGATTTTTTCCCTATTTTTATAAAAACTACTATTGGGATTTTGATAGGGACTGCACTAAATCTGTAGACCACGTTGGGTAGTGTGAACATGTGAACAAAATTGTCTTCTAATTCCAGAACATGGGTTTTCTGGTGCTGCATCAGGCATTGAGCTCTCTTTGTTCCTGGTCTCCATGCATCCACAGTGCTTAGTTCCTGTTGGCACTCTAAGTCAGGAGAGACAGAGACCAATCCCTTGGGAGTTCCCTGAAAAGCTGGAGCATTGGACTTACACTCCACACTTCTCTTTCCTTGCCAAGGGAGAAGCTGCTGTTGGGCTACTCTTCCCAATTGCTCTGAGCTCTGCTGTCTCGGGACAAGGGCCATTGTGGTGACTGTGAGATGGCTTTGCTCACTTGTTTCAATGTGACTGTTCTTGACATTGAGCTTGCCTCTAGTACTGAGACTTCTTAAATGGTTTCTAGAGTTCTCACAAAGACCTCTGGGGCCATGTATTAGTGTCTCAGTGGAGGGATGAAGTCCGGGCTTTGGATTTTGTCATCCTATTGATGTCACTCCCCAAGCCCATTTTGAATGGCGCCTTGTGCTGGTGCCCTTTCTCACTGGTCCTCAGCAGAGACCATTGGACTTCAAAAGGCTTCAGGGGCACCAGGACCTCATGCATGTGAAGACCTGGCTGGGTCATAATAAACTCTCTCATCCATGTGCTGAGTGCCTGGGGGGAGACTGTCTGCCGGAGCCAGAGGGCTGTCAGGACAGCAGGTGGGTGTATATGCCGGGGCTGTGAGTGACCAGCTTGGAGGAGGCCCAGGGCAAGTGAAGGTCCCTTAAGCCAGCACTGGGTACCTGGGGAAAAGCCCCTGGAGATGTCTTCTAAGCAGAAGTCTGAGGTCATTGGGGCAGGTTCTGAACCAGATCCCTTCACACGCCCAGCCTAACTGCATTGTTCATGGCAGCTTGCAGGGTGAGTAGCAATGGTGGAGCTAAATGATTACCTTTTATAGAGATTTTAAGAGGAAGTACATTCCTCCACTACTCCCTGACACAATTTTCAGATTATCTATCCACCCACTCAAATATATTTTCTCTCAGTTCATTCATGGAGACACACACACACACATAGAGAGAGAGAGAGAGAGAGAGAGAGAGAGAGAGAGAGAGAGAGAGAGAGAGAGATTAAAATAAAGTCTCCTAGGACAAAATGCACCATATATATGCTTTTTGTGGGGTAGGGCAATGGGGTCAGGGCTATAATGGATTCATGTCCAGCCAAGAAGAGAAGCTCCTTAGCTCTGATCAACTAACTCTTTTAGAGCTCATGCTACATCTGGCGTATGGCCGGCCCTACTATCTATTTCTCTCCCCCTCCCTCCCTCCCTCTCTTCTTTCCTCCCTCCCTCCCTCCCTCTCCCTCTTTATTTTCTTCCCTCCCCACCTCTCTTTCATCACACTACAGTGGTAGAACACACACTTTCAGATTTCAGTCTCAGAAGTCAGACAAACCTGTGTTTGAACCTCTGCATTGCCAGCTGTTATTGTAGGTGTGAACCTCATTTGTTAAATAGGGTCAAAAAAGAAGGCCTACCTCCTTGGGATGTTGTGAGGTTTGGAAGAATGTGATGAAGAAGCTCAGCATTGTGCAGACACATACGCAGTGCTTGATAAATAATGGCTGAAGTTCTCTCAACCTCGTGCTTGCTGTCATTTGCTTCCCTTGGCAACTTGTGCTGGGCCCTCAAGGATGTTTTGGTGGAAAAGACAGACCATGCTCTCTGCCCTCAGCGAGCTCAGTCTGGTGGGTGGATGGCTATGGAAGCAGAAGGCAATGGCGCTCAGGGTCTCCCCTCCTCCCCTCTCATTCCTCTGGGGTCTGGATCTGTAGGGCTTGTTCATCCCAAACTGCTTTCAGACAGAGCCACGCCAGCCGGTTGGGCTCCTGGTCCTTTAAGGAACTGGGACCACATGAGTTGTGTATTTGTGAGAGCGCTGGACTATAATTCATTCATTCATTCGACAACTGTTTACTGAATACCTACTATGTGTCTGGCACTGTTCTAGGTTATTGGGATGCACCAATGAATAAAACAAAGACTTTTCTCTTGTGAATGGAATGTTCTAGCCGGAGGAAAAAGATAATCGATAATAAACACAATACATAGGGTTCTATAGGGTGATACATGGTATAGGAGAAAGAAAACATAGACTAGGTAAGAAAGATTGGAAGTGCCAGAGATAGAGGTAGAGGGCAGGTACGATTTTACAAAGGGTAGTCAGGGTAGACCTCATTGAGAAAGCAATGCTGAGCAAAGGAGGATAGGATTTTGTCTTATCTGGGGAAAAGAACTTTGTGAGAAGAGGGGACAGCAAGTGCCAAGGACCCGAGGCAAGAGTATGGCCAACTTGTTGGATGAAGTGGAGGGAGACAAGCGTAGCTGGGGAGGAGTGAGCAGGAGAGGGGAGCCGTGTGAGAGCAGTGACTGTCACGTAGCAGGAATACAGTGCGTTTGCGCTGAATGAATGAGTCCTTGCTGGCATCGAGGCTGATCCGATCTGGGTCAGACCAGGCTTGACCTCATCACTAATTTGCTTGAACAGAAGGGGCTGATTTAAGCTTTCTCTTTTGATAGGAACAATTTTCATATCATCAACAGAGCTCATGTAGAATGCAAATGTGCAGTTGGAGGCATCAAAACACAAAGCCCTTTCCTTAGCATGTAAAAAGGGCAGCATATCTGCTGAAGAGTGGGAAAAACGAAATGAAATTACAGATGACCTTTGAATGCCTAATTTAAAGACATTGGTACTGTGCTTTCCCCGGAGCTGCTTTGCCAGTCTCCGTGAGTGAGCTGTGTGGACTCCTAGCTGGAGTCCAGGCCGAAGCTGCAGGAGACATGAGAGGGGGTGGGCCATCTATGGAGGAAGAAGAAGCTACACCGACTGCCCATGACCTCATGTCGTGTCCTTCCTGACTCTGGCCCTCGGGATGTCTGATTTTGTGTCTAGCTCTGTTTCAAGGATCCCAAACCCTTATCTCCAGGGACCTCATCTCCCACTTGTACTACTCAGTGAAGATTGGCTGCTGTGTGAAGTGCCAGGAATATACTCCGAAGGGACTACCCCTCACTGTCACCTAGGTTTCGGTGCCTATAGTGTGACCTTGAGTCTGTCTGACCCAAGGCTGGAAGACATTGTCTCAGTCACTCAGGCCCCACAGTCCAGCTCCAGTGCTTTCTGTTCTTGCCTCCACTGTCAGCACCTTCCCCCAGTGTGTTCCCGTGCTCTCGCCCTCTCTCTCTTCTCCCCACCCCTGCTTCCTCTCTCCCTCTTCCTCTCTCCCTCCCTCTTCTTTATTTCAGCAATTCCGTTTTTCCTTTCTCACTTGGTGCAGAAATCCTGAGAGACATTGGATTAGTTTCTCAGTGGTCAGGAGAAACAATGGGCACTGAGGACATTAAAGGTTCAGGACCATGGACAGGGCTATATGGCGCCAGGCAATGCCAGCCATTCACGTGGGTGAGCTAAGTCAGCATCTATGTGAAGGTCACCTTGAGAGCCCCATTTTATAGATGGAGGGGCTGAGGCCTTATCTGATGAAGGGACTTGACCACATTCCTTGCTACTAGGTGGCAAAGCAGAGTTAAGAACCTAGGCTTTCTGATTCTGTGCATTGTATGATGTTAGGGTTCTTTGTATTTTTAATTTTTTGTTAATTTTCAAGTGTGGGTCACATGAGGGCAAAAGGCTTGAATTTAGTTGTCTGTGTCCCTTAGGGGTGAGGTTAGTTCCATTGTGTATGTGTGTCTTTAACAGACAAAGCACCAGCCATAAGCATTTAATGAATGGATAAAGAAACAAATGAAAACTAAAAAAAAAAAAAAAAAGGCACAGATGACAACTGGAAATAATTAATCTATCTATTAAACAAATATTAGCAGAGTGGCTATGAAATGCCAAACCATGTGCTGGGGATTTAATCGTGAATTAGGCAGGTGGCAGAGACAGAGACTTAAGCTCGTCTTCACATACTTCTGACAGTTCATTCCTGTTTCCCAAGCAACTGTTTCTTTTTTCTTCTGGGAAGTTCAATGTGCACAGAACTCCCTGTGTGGTCTCCTAGGCATCAAGGAATTTGAGCCGGGTGGACACCTGAGGGAAGGGCTCTTCCAAGGCAACGTTCTTTGCCTGTGAGGGTGCTCTAGAAAGAGGTGTGGCTTATATTGGCCAAGGAAACATGTAGCCACACACCCCTGACTTTACCGCAAATCATGCATCCATCCATGGAATGGTGGGGTCAGAGGAATCTGGCACCGGGTGGCCTGAGATTGACTTTTATTTCCACAATTTATCAGCTGTCTGACCTTGGGCGGCTTATTTAACCTTATGGTGCCTCAGCTTCCTTGTCTGTGAAATGGGAATCATACCAGTACCTATCTAATACAGTTGGGACGGCAGGATGAGTTATTACATGTAAAGTGCATAAGACAACAGTGGAAGGATGCTAGGATAGCTCAATAGATTGAGTGCTTGCCTTGCAACTGTGAGGTCCAGGGATCAAGTCCTGGCCCTGGCCCATGCAAACCCATAGGCTGAACTGAAGTGCAACTGGTAACTACTGGGATGGTTCAGTGACAAAGGTCTCCCCTCCCATGCAGGAGGCCCCCTGGTTTGGTTCCCGCCTGCGTGGCCCCACATATACCTGTGTGGAATGAAATGATGTCACAACTAATGACGTACAACTATGGAGACTGCTCTGGGCCCTCTCCTGCCCCCCTCTGTCTCACATCTTCTCTCAAAACAATAAAATATGTATATTTTAAAGACAACACTTGACATAGGAGAGATATGTAAGAATCTCTTATTAGACTATATGCTCCACAAGGAAAGGGATAGTTTCTGAGACACTGTGGGGGCTCAATAGTAATTTTGCAGTGAGTAAATGAACGACCCAAGCATCTGCCAAGCCCTGAACTTTTGTGCATCAGCTCCTATGCTCAACTAGTCCCCTGGACCAAAGCCACAGCTCAGGTATCGTCTCCACTGAGAATCCATGATAGCTCCCTGTGTTCACCCTGAAAAGCCCAGCCAGGAGCAGGACCAGCCTGGGCCCTTCTCTCGGTGCCAATCCAGGGATGTGGCACAACTCAGTGAGGGAGAGAGGGTCTGCCATCAGCAACGCAGAGAGAACTCTGCTGGTCTAGGAGTCCCCATCAACACAAGAAACCACCGTGGCTGGTGCTGGCTCAACCTGATGACAAACGAGCCACCTGTGCATTGCCAGGCAGGGAAAATCATATTTGGTCCATGAGGGTGGCTCCCGAGTGCAGCATGTGCGGGAGAGTCAGAGAGCCCAGAGTTAGAAACAGGAAGCTGAGCATCATGCGCTTGTTTCCACAGAGTAATTGGATGTGGTGCAGGGACCGGCTCGCGGCCGCATCCTGTCTGTCACGCACTGCTCTGCGCCTGTGCAGAACGCATCCTCAGTGTGAGAGGATGAAGGAGACCCTGCTTAGTGTCCAGTCCCCCAGGCACATTGCACTAAGCTTTTTAAAAAGAAATCCCAGGCTTTGCCCCAGCACTGGGTGCAGAGTGCAAGCGGGACCGTGGCTTTGGAAGTGTGTCCCCAGACGGGGTGTGGAGGAATCCTCAGAGCCTGGCAGGGGAAGGGGTCTGGGCTTTGCTTTCGCGCAGATCTGAGTTCGAATCCCAGCTCTTCCACTGCTAGCTGTTTGACCTTGAGCGTGCTCTTTGACCTCGAGGAGCTTCAGTCTCTCTGCCTGTAAAGTGGTCGACGGTGTTGTGGCCATTTCGAAGGCTCACTGCAAATGCTGGGGAGATGATGTAGGGGAAGCACATGAATTAATGTCGGTTCTGTTCCCGGCCTTCCCCCTGAACACCAGTGTTCCAGGGTTGGTGGGTGTGTGCTCTCTGCTATTCCCTAGGGATCTAACAGTCAGGGTCTCCATGAACCACATCTCATGTGGAGACACAGTGAATAAAATGGGCTATGTCTGCCTCTGTGAATTCCTTGAAGGCATGGACCATATCATGCAAAATCCACCCTCCCTACCTCCCCACCTCCATGCACACAAGGCCTGGACCTAAGCAGCCCTCCCCAGGCTTGCTGAATGGAAGATTGAATTTGACCTTGGACCTCTGGGGCACTTGGTAGAATCTAGGAGTTCCCTAACTTGAATTCAAGGGGAAAATTGCATCTATTTGCTCACCAATCTCCTATTGAAACTTTGCATTTCTACCAATCATGAGTATAGGCAACAAAGCATAGCAGTTTTAGCAGTACCTATGAATATGTCACTGATACGATCACAAGCATTTTCATAGAACATTGCATTTGTTGCAACGATCTAGAAATAGCATTCATACTTCAAACTGCAGTGTTCATCAGGCCCACTGCTAGATCTTGTTAACAAAGCATTAATAAAGGAGGACCTACGTTACTAAACATTTTCAGAATATTTTGAAAACTGTATTTGAGTTTACTTGGTTTTCTCTGTAATTCCATATAGATTGTTCTATGCATTTAAAAATACCATTTGAGGGAGTCTCACAAGGCTGCCAAAGGGTCCCACGGCACAACAAAGGCGGAGAAGCTCTGGTCTGGGAGGCCCGTGGATAGACTTCTTTGGTCTGTGAATACCTGGAAGTGAATGAGAAAGGTGGGAGGTTAGATTCCCATGGGTATTATTCTAGAGCAGCGCTCTCCCATCTTTTGGCTACCCTGGGCCACATTGGAAGAAGAGTTGTCTTGGGCCACATATAAAATACACTAACACTAAAGATAGCTGAGGAGCTGAAAAATTAAAAATGGTTGCAAAAAAAAGATTGTGTAAAGTTTTAAGAATTTGTGTTAGGCCTCATTCAGAGGCATCCTGGGCTGCAGGTTAGACATGCCTGTTCTAGAGAAATCATTTCTAGCTTTCATTAAGAACTCCAAAATAGCTAAGAATTAGACCAGTGGTTTTCAACTAGGGGCGATTTTCCCTCTGAGTGGAACTTGGCAACGTCTAAAGATATTTTTGGTCATCACAACAGGGAGAAGCTACTTGGCATTCAGTGGGTAGAGGCCCTGATGCTGCTCCAGAAGATTGAACCCCCACAAAAGAGTTATCCAGCCCAAAATGTCAACAGTGCTGAGGTTGAGAAACCCTGGACTAAACTATTACACATTAATGAAAATTTTCCAGATTGTTAAGACAGCTAGGAACGGAAAAGAAAAAAAATCAATGCCTAACTTCATTAGAAACACCTGTGATAATTCTCGCATTCAAAACTCAGTGCACACCTGCAACCTATACCAGGCCTTGAACTTGACCCTGGATTTACAGACAGGGAGTAGGACGCTAGAGGAGCCCTGGGTCTGCAGTTCAGCAGGATGTGTGACCTTGTAGAGTTGTGTGCAAGGTGCGGCCATTAGGTAAATCTCTACTGGGCGCCAGGTGGCAAGCAACGTGCTGGGGATCTGCTCAAATGTGACAGAACATGGTTTCTGGCCCAACGAATCCATGCCTCCCAGGGATGACGGTCACTAAGCATTGCCACTGCGTGTGCTGATTGGAGACACAGGCGCTGTGAGAACACCCAGCAGCACGTGTGCTGGGGTGTGTGTTGGGGAGCAGATAATGCATCTCAGTGTACCTGCCAGTCAGTAAGGTCTCCTGAGGGGTGGGGAAGTTTCAGCTGTGACCTGAAAGATGAATAGGAGTTGGCCAGATCAGAGGATGCTTCGATCAGAGGGAGCCGTGAATTTGAAAACTCAGAGCAAGCAAAGGAGTAAGGAATATTAAAGGAACCAAATGGAGGGGAGCCCGGATGGCTCAGTGGGTTGAGCACCCGTCTTGCAGTCTCTGGGGTCCGAGGATCGAATCCTGACCCAGCTTGTGTGGACCCATATACTGAACTGGGATGTGCCCCCAGTTTGGTTCTCACCAGGGCGAGCATCCTATGTGGGAGGCCCCCGGTTTGGCTCCCACCCTGCTCGGCACCAACCCCACTTGTGGAATGAAACTATGTGGAAAACTGATGATGTGCAACTATGGAGACTGCTCTGGGCCCTCCCCCTTCTCTCTGTCTCTGTCAAAAATCTTTAAAAAAAAAGGAACCAAAGGGAGCCTGGCTTTGGCTGGAGTTATCATTTAAGGGCAAGAGTGGCAAGAAGGGATGCCTGAGAGAGGAGCAGGGGCCAGCTCATGGGGGCCATTGTGTGTCGTACTTAGGATTTGGGGCTTGATCTGGAAAAACCATTGACAGATTGGTGGATAGCCGAGAGAGAGAGACAGAGAGAGAGAGAGAGAGAGAGAGAGAGAGAGAGAACGAGAACAAAAATGAAAATGAATATAGCTGCCCAGGAAAGTAGGGGAGGCTCCTTGGAGGAGGTGAACTGAATCTGGAACAGTGAATGAGCTATGCTGAGTTGAATAGGCAGGGGAAGGACATTCCAGGTGAAGGGCTAGGCATTGTAAAGGCCTGGGAGGGCCTGGGGCATTTGTTGATGACAAGTTATTTGGTGTGACCGGTACATGATGTGCATTGAAGAGGGGTGGAGATGCGTCTCAAGGCCAGCATCTGAATGACCGTGGCCTCTGGTCCACTCCTAAAGGCTGATTGCAGAGGGCCAAAGAGGACGTTGTCTGCCCAGACAACTTACCCCTGCCAGGAGGCACGCATGGAGCTAGGCCAGAGCCCCGTCGCAGAGTTGAGGTGCACAGTTGGCTCTCCGTGTGGCAGGTGAGACATGTTCCGTGGGCAGGATGGCTTACCCGCATCTACAGCATTCCTCTGTGTTTGCTCTGAGGCCAGGTTCGTTAATTGCATGGCTCTGACAGATCCATGTCTCCAGCCCAGATTGCGCTCTCAATTCCAGTCTCCAGCCTTAATCGCCTTCTGGCCATATCCGTCTGGATGTCCCACTGGCATCTCCGACTAAATTTGTCCAAAATTGACCTTAGCCGTCAATAAATACTTGCAGCATTGAATTGAATTTTCCTGCCAAACTTCTCAAAAGCGTTCTCTCTTCAAAATTATCATTATTTGTAGACAACATGATTGTGTACCTAAAATACCCAAGGGAATCAACTGAGAAATCTTTAGAATTAATAAGAGTCAGGAAACCCAGTTGGATGCAAGGTGAATATATAAAAATCAGTAGGTTTTCTGAATATCAGTAAAAACCAGCTAGACAAAAATAATGGGAAAAAAGTGTCATTTCACTAGAGCAACAAAAAGTGCATAAAATGTCTGGGAATAACCTTAATAAGATCTGACTGAGACCTATATAAAAAAAAGTACAAATCTTTACTGACAGATTAGCTGGCGTTCATTGATCACTTAAGGTGTGTTGGGTACTGTACTGAGCATTTAGCAATTTATCAGGCATTATCACACAAATTTGTAAACCATTCTGGAAGTGGGTGCTAATTTGAAAGACAATGAAACTGAAGTTTAGCAAGTTTACATAAATTTCCCCCAAAGTATTAAGTGGCAAAATGAAAATCTGAACCCAAGACTTTTTGTAAAATCTCAAGGCATCTCCAAGATAAACCATAAAGGCACAGACAAATGAAGTAGGTAGGTCTTATCTGAGTATTACAAAAAAATTAATTCATTTTCCTTATTCGTTTCTTCCAAAAATATGTACCAAGTGTCTACTGTGGGCAAGTACATACTGAGCACAGTGCTGGAGATAAAGATATAAGAAAATCTCAAAGATTTTCCTGGATGGAAGCAGTCACATAAACATACCACTTTATCACCATCATTGAAGGCAGTGTGTTATTCACTAATTCATTCACTAAGGATGAGCAGGCAAAGGAAGAATACTTGCGTTGTCTTGAGGGTTCCCTGAAGGCTTCCTGGAAGAAGCAGCCAGTGTTAAGTGCCTGCACTTAGCTCGGTGAAGGGATTAGAGAGAGAGGGAGTATTCCAAGCCCAGAGATCTGGGTGGGCAGTTACTATCCATGAATTCATTCATTCAACCAGCCACTCTTCTGTGAGCCTCTGTTGTGTGTAGGTCCAGGTCTGAGTGCTAGAGAGAAAGTAGAGAACTAAACAGCCACCCCACCCCCCACTCTCCTGGGGATTGCATTCTAAGGGGCGGGGAGGGGGACAGGGGGAGACAGAAAGGAAACAGGAGAGTATCTGCCAGAGGCTGGTAAGTGCTGTGGAGAAAAATTAGCAGGACCCTGGAGCAGCTAGTTTGAGAGGAAAGAGGCCTGGGTCTTACTTAGGGAGGTCTCTGAGGAGATGATATTTGACTCAGACTGAAGGAGGTGAGAGAGTGGATCCCACCACATTGGGGGAAGAGCTTGCTGGGCTGAAGGTTGAGCAGATGCAAATGTCCCAGGCTGTGGGTGCGTCGTGGGCTTAAGGAAGAGCCAGGAAGCAGCATGGCTGATCCTAGGGAGGAAGGGATGAGGGACAGGAGGGGAGGTCGAGGGCCAGCGGGGGTCCATTCCGGTGGGACTTCGGGGGACTTTGGAGGCACAGCAAGGACTTGGCTTTTCTATTGAATGAGACGAGAAGCCAGTGTGAAGTCTTTCTAAACATCAAGAAAAGGAAATCTGTTACCAAGAATAAGACAGGTAAATGGGCCTGCCTCTACGGGCTGAATATTTTAACCGACATGAAAAATCTAAACGAAACAAAAGCACACAGCCAGGCAGACAACAATATTTGCAACAAATATGGCAAAAGAGCACAACCCCAATTCTGTAAAGAGTGAGTACGCATTGAGAAGAAAAATAATAAAAGCCTGGAGAAGATTTCAGTACATGAAATTTAGAAACCTCTGTATGTCAAACAGCATCAAATTAAAAGGCCAAAACAACTCCAAGATATATATAGGTAACACGTATGATGCACAGAGGATACAAATATGTAAATCGCTAAGAAAAAAGTAAATACCACATTGAAAAGTGAGCCAAAGAGTTCATCAGATAGTTCCCCCCAAAAAAGAATTACAATCATTAAGACAATTTGAAAAAGCTGCTGAATCTGAGGCACAAAGAGATGCTAAATAAAACAAGGCAGTGTTTTTTATCTTGTTTTTTTGTTTTTTTGCACCTCTCATGTAGTCACAAACTTCTAAAGGAGGTAATTCACAATGTTGGTGAATGTGCCTTGACCTCTAGGCATTCCCTCACGTGGCCATTGAGAATGTAATCGGAGCATGTTTTCTGGTGTTTATAGATTTGGGTGATTCAGAGTCAAAGCCTCAGCAACATCAGACCCTTTGACCCAGTCACCTGCATTTTTTGAAGTCTGTCTTGGGAAAATCATCCAAAAACAAATGCAAGGACAGCAACCTGAAGACTCTGTTCTCCAGGATTGTTCTGGAGCCTGAGATGGGTCTTGGCCATGTTTGTTAGCTGCCCTGACTTAGAGACATGGATGAAAGAAGGCAGACACCATTCCTGGTACTGAGAAAGAAATGCAAGGTGCCCTCGATTGCAAGTCTGTAAGCAGCATGCCTGTCTACCAGTAGCCTTTTTCTTGGAAGCAACTCAGTCAGCATTTCATCGGCATGAAAGGACATTTAGCACTTAGGCATAAGCTCCCACTCTATTAGCGTTTCAATCTGGAGTGGCTGCTCTGGGTCGTAAGTTTCTCCACTCACTCACCTACATTTGATTTCAGGGAGACTTCCCAAAGAGTCAGGCTTCCAGCCCTATGCAACCACCTCTGAGAGCGCCTATCACAGGGGTCAGCCAGCCCAATGTGGACAACACTTCCCCTCCCCCTGGAACCAAAGCTGGCTGCCACTACTGCAAAAGTGAACATTCGTTCTGGGACTCTGTCCATGGAAAAGAATTTTCCACTGCAGTGACCAGCATTCTGTCAACAGACCTCACTAAGAGTCCAGGTCTTATTTATAACAGGAAAAAAGAAATATCCAGAAACAATTGAAATGTTTGACAATAGGAGAATGGTTGAATAAATTCTAGTATAGCTATATATTGGAATGTTGTGTATAGCTATATATTGGAATTCATTTAAAATGCCATTTATGAACAGATGCAGTATCTTGGGTGTGGCGGGGGGGGGGAGCTTATGTTTTAATGTTTACTGAGTTGTTGCAACAGAAAAGGGAGAAATGACCTATATGGCCATCAGCACAGTGGTGGTTGAATAAATTGAGATACACCGATGCCATGGAATATTACACATTTATATAGAAACTAAACTAGATATGTATCTACTGACCTGGAAGGTGCCCCCGATGGATTGTTAAGTGAAAAAGCAAGTTGCAGAGAAATGAACTAAACTCCGATCTCTTTTTAAAAACAAAATAATAAAAATTCTCCTGGACTGTGTCCATTTGTTTGCATGAAAGAGGAGAAAGTGAGAGGGGGAGGCACACGCCTGCCTGTTACCTCGGGTTACTTCGGACATGGTGGAAGGGAGAGAGAGGAGAGATGAATTTTTCTTTGTAATCTTTGTGTTGCATCTATGCATATCTGTGCCTATTACAAGTGCACATTGCCTATTGTAATTCGGAGAATCATTTACTGGAAAAAGAGCACGTAAAATTATATACAGATTATCTGTGACGTGCATGGAAAAATCTAGAAAAAATAAATGAAAATATGAACAGCAGTTGCCTCTGGAAGGAACATGAGATTATAATCTTTGCTCTTTTTTATTCTTGCCTGTATTTACCAGATCTTCTCCCCTGAAAAAAACGACAAATGGCTGTTTAATGAAGAATACAGCAGCCTATAGCTCCTCAGCAGCCAACCTTGCCTTTACCTCCTTACAGGCTAGTCTCTGGCCACCTGGCCACCGCCGCCTGCCTTTTCTGAAGTTCATGTATCCATTCCGCAAATACTTACTGAATTGTAGGCACTAGGGATGGAGCAGGGATCAGGACAAAGCTCCCACTCTCAGCGTCCTTACTTCCAGAGGGGCCTTTTAGCCATCAGAAAGGGTGACCTCCTCCCAGAGCCTCCTCTTCGCCTTGGTGGTGCTCGACACATCGAATCTTGTAAGGAGTCACCCTCTGGTTCTCCTCTCACCATTCCACCTGCCTCTCTGCCCCCTGCTCTGTCGCCTTTTCTGTCCCCCATACCTGGAAACTGTTCCCCGGGGCTCTGCTTCTTTCTTCACAACAGAAAGGACCCTTTATACTCAGATTCTGGGTCCGAAATGGCAGAGCCGGGCTGCTCTGAGCCAGGGCAGCAGTCTGGGATGCTGGGAGAGCCGTGACTGCTGCATCAGGGGTTGCTCAGGACAGGAATGAGGGTAGCCCTTAAAGTGTGGCTCTCGTGGGCGCTGTACCCCAGAATCACTCTGTATGCTGTGTTTTGCAGGGTAGTGCCACACGGATGTATTTGCTTATGTCTAGTCTGTGATCTGAACCCCATGGCCCATCACAGGGTCTGACCTCGAGGAAGGAATGAATGAATGACATGATGCAATGACATCACTGGGCAGGTTTTAGCTGAGTAGATCTGCTGCCACTGTCGGTGAGGGGAAGTTCAGGGTGGTGAACTAGGGGCTCCTTGTAGAGATAGAAGCTTTATTTTATTGTTATTGTGGTGGAATACTTCTCTGGTTTCTGGTCAGTAGGTCTTTTTTGTGAATGAACTTGTGCAGGGCCCTGTCCAGTTTTTCAGTTACAGAGCTTGTTTTCCTATTGGTTGGTAAACCTTCTTTCTCTATTAAGGATATTACTTTTCCACCTACCACTTCTATATGCCTTTTGATTTTGATGCAGTCTTGTGGTATCTCCCGCATCAATCTTGTAGTATCTTTCACAGCTTTTATGTTCAGAGAATTAGTTATTTAATTATTTACCTATATTTTCTTCTAATTATTTTTTGACTTGATTTTATTTTTAAACTTCTAACTCTTTATTCCATCTGGAATTTATTTTAGTGTATGGTGTGAGTGGATGATATAATTCTTTCCTCCAAAAGTTAATTAGTTGACCCTACCAAATAAATTTTTTTCTCATTGATTTTTTTAATGTCATCTTACTCTTATTTCCATTTTTATGTGTATTAGGGCTGTCTCTGCAGTACTGTTTCATGTTATGTCTATCACTCTTGACTACCTCCACACCATTTAATGAGCATCGTTTAGTGATTCTGTCTAGCATCTTGTAGGATAAGACTACATTTACTGCATTTTTAAAATTTTGCATTGTCTGTCTATTTTTCCAGTTAAGCCTAGGTATTCTTTTACTAAGTTTAAAACAGGTCATTGGGTTTTTTATCAGAATTACATTAAGCTTATGAATTAACTTTTCAATAACTTTTCAAAATGTTAATATTCTAAATTAACCTTTCGGTAGTTACTCTTTCCACTCAAGAGTACGCTATGTCTCTCCAATTATTCAAAAACTTTTATCCCTCTATAAAAGTTATTTTGATACAGTGCCTGCACCTTCCTTATTAAGTTTATTTCTGTTTATTTGATACACACTAAACAAGACTTGTTTTCTTTATATTTCTGTCTGTCACTGGCTTACAGAAATGTTATTGATTTTGTATATTTGTTTTGCATAAGGTAACTTCATGGAAATTTCTTGTTAGATCTAATAGCTTTATAATTAAATCTCCTGGGTTTTCTGGGTACCGTATATTAACGTATCATCTGCAAACCATATTTTTGCTTTTGCTTCTTCATCATTTCCTTTTCTTGTGTCGCATGGGCTATCTCTTCCAATAAGGCATGAAGTCTCAGAAGTGGTAGTAGCATTTCTGTCATATGCCTGATCTTAATCAGGTGTTTCACCATAAGTGCGATATAGGTAATTGTTTTAAAATGGATGCTTTATCATGGTTAAGGAGATATTCTTTTTCCTAGTTCCAAATGCTTGTTTTAATCAGGTTTACATGTCTAATTTTATTAAATGCCCATTTGGCACTTATTCAGAAGACCTTAACGTTTTCCTCTTTTAGTGGGATGCTCTGGTAAGACGTTTTTTTCAACATTAAAGTCATTTTAAAGATTAACTGTCCTAAAGTGGGCTTTTAAAAAGTTAGTGCTGAGTCAGCTTATCAGCGTCATGGTTAAGAAGGTGGATCTGAACTGGACTGCTTATGTTTGAATCGCAAGTGTGAGTAATGGTGTGACTTGGGCCCCCTTCCTTAATTTCTCTTTGCCTCCATTCTTCATGTAAAATGGAGATGATTTTGATAGTATCCACCTTATAGGACTGTTATGAGGATTAAACAAGTTAATATATGTAAAGTTTTCAGAAGACTGTCTAACCAAACACTCACTAAATACAAGTGATACGTTAAATTATTGAGAACTTACCATGTGCCTCATGTGTAAATGGGAATACTCAGATATGGTCTCTCTTCTCATGAAGCTTACAGCTGGGTAAGAGGACAGATATTTATAAAATAATCATATAGAAGCATGGAAATTTGCTTCTGTGATAAGTGCTACCAAGAAGAGGTTATGGTATTATGAGAGCACATAATAGGGGGTTTAACCCAGTCAAGGAGAAACACTTGACTGAGATCTGAAAGATAAATGTGCCAAGAAGGTAGGGAAGAGTGTTCTAGGCAGAGAGAACAGCATGTGCAAAGGTCCTGTGGCTGTGCAGTAAGAGAGTGTGGCGGGTTCAGAGGACTGAGAAGGGCAGGGTTTGATTGGAGAGCAGTGCTACCAAGGTTAGGAGGTCATTAGGTCCAGAGACCCTCATAGACCTTTAGTGGTTTTTCTTTATTGGAGAGCAAAGAGGAGGTTCCGGAGCAGTAGCATCATTGCATCCCTGGGGGCTGAGTTAGAGGAGCAAATACTCTGGCCCCATCCACATATGGTGGATCAGAATTTACGTTTCAGCCAGGTCCCCAGGGAAGGCACATGCACAGTGAAGTGGGAAACCTCTGGCTCGGGAGGAATGTTTCCAGAAGGAGGGTGCATGTGAGCAGGAGAGTTCGAGGCAGCTGAGAGAGGGCTCTGTTAAAAGGAAGACTGAATAATATCCACTGGACCCACCAGTGACCTTAGTAGACCTGTTTGGGTAGGTCAGTGGGGCCAGAAGGCAGAAATGACAGGGCTGGAGAGTGAATGGGAAGTAAGGAAACAGAGAAAAAATTATAGAAAGATTGTGCTCTCGAGAAACTTGACCAGGCAGAAATGACAGGGCTGGAGAGTGAATGGGAAGTAAGGAAACAGAGAAAAAATTATAGAAAGATTGTGCTTTCGAGAAACTTGACTGTGATGGGCAAAACAGACAAGCCTGTTTAATGATAGAATCTTGAGCTCATTTAAAATGGAAAGGTTCTAGTGGAGAGGCAACAAGTAAACACGTTAATGTGTATAAGAAAAATATGTATGTTTTTTTGAAGAGGAAGGGATGGGGTCCAAAGGGCACAAGGAAGCAGTATGTTCAGCTAGAAGGAGGTGGTTCCACTGTAGGACGAAGGAAGACAGCGGGGGCTAGATGGGTATGGACTGGAGAGACCAGGGCTCCCCTCTGAGGGCTTTTATTTTCGGTGGCGCGTGAGAGGGAAGGATGCCGCTGAGAAGAGGGGTCTGAAGAGCCAGGAGGCTGTGGCGGGTGGAGAAGGTTTGCAGCAGTCATTCTGGCACCTGATGAAAAGGGCAAGTCCCTGCTCCCCCTGGTCTGGTTGCTTTTAGTTCACACTCTCTGGGCCTTAGTGTCCTACCTCACAGAGGCGTTCTGAGGCTTGAAGACAATGAGGCACGCTGTATCACGTGGGCAGTGCACGACACACAGGCTTGCTCTCAGTGTCAATCACCCATCTTCCCTCCCTCTGCGCCAAGCCCAGCCCGGCCCACGGGAGGCGCTGAGGAAAGGGGGTTCATGATTCTCTGACATGTGGCTCCTGTCGCTCTGGGAGAAGCTTTAAGGAGTTCTTCTGGCCACACTGATCTGCTCCCTTTCTCCCTCCCAGGCCAGAACTGCACCTTCCAACTGCAGGGTCCCAATGGGACAGTGGAGAGCCCAGGGTTCCCGTATGGCTACCCCAATTATGCCAACTGCACTTGGAGCATCGCGGCGGCGGAGCAGCACAGGGTCCAGCTAGTCTTCCAGTCCTTCGCCCTGGAAGAGGACTTCGACGTCCTGTCCGTGTTTGATGGGCCGCCCCAGCCGGAGAAC
Organism: Craseonycteris thonglongyai; assembly: GCA_004027555.1. Taxonomy (NCBI): domain Eukaryota; kingdom Metazoa; phylum Chordata; class Mammalia; order Chiroptera; family Craseonycteridae; genus Craseonycteris; species Craseonycteris thonglongyai. The sequence continues at coordinate 281,763 of PVKE010000019.1, read as the reverse complement.
CTACGGACCAGGTACCACCTGCCCTCCTCCCTGTAGCAAATAGCTGGGCCCTGAGCCAAGCTCATTGAGACGAAGAACCCCGTGGGGTGACAGGTGGATGGTCATCAGCAAAGACCTCTGCCCCCAACTCTTGCTTGCTTTATGTTTCCCAGTTCCTTTCTGCTCAGAAGTACCCAATAGACATGGCTGATGAGTAGAACGTTTGGGAAAACTCGATAGAAGATACAAAAGGTTTATAGAGAAATTTGGGTCTTTGTGTGGAAACTGGTTTTGCATGCATATAGGTGTATGTGTGTGTGTCTAGTGGTGTTGTATCATTTGCACACACAAAAATACTGTATTTTCTGCCCTTGGACCCAGCGGCTATGGGTTGAAAGCTAATAGTGACTGTGTCTTGCATCCTCTACTTGAAAACCAGCAATACTTTGTTGGAATTTGCCTTGCATTGCTTGGCCTTGGCTGTGGGTATAGAATCAGGAACTGGGGGAGGTTCTTGCTGTCTCAAACCCCATCGCAGTTGATGGAAGAGAAAACCCTGGAGAGGAGGACACTGCTTTCCTGTCCTCCTGAGCTGCCTCGCAAGGGGGCATTGCACGTGAAGGAGGGAGACAGGTGGAAGCTACTGCCTCTACAGGAAGGGCAGGCTTCCGGGGCAGATGCAAAGCCCCAGAGTCGTAGCTCTCAGCTTTGGTTGACGGTGGCCTGCTATGGTCCATGGCAATCCTTGGCCTACTTCTGCCTGCTAGGTTCGGGCTCCCCAGGAAGCCAAAGGGTTCGTGGTTTACCAGCCAAGCCCTGGGGAGCCTGGGGGTGCTACTTAATGGTGCACTAATAAAAGGGTCCCTGCCAAATTCTAAAGGGGGAGGCTTTATTTAAGATGCCTGGAGCAGGGTCACAAACGACATTCACAGTGCCGTTCCAGCCTTTTGTCTCTGACTCCCTGGGCCTGCAGAGGTGGGGCCCCCAGGCCTGCAGCAGAGGCGTGGCACACAGTAGCTGTTCAGTGAAACTTGGATGAAGGGACCGGGGTCCCCTTCCCTGATTTATTCCCCACATATTTCATGAGCACCTATTATATTCTAGACACTGGCCTGGGTGCTAGGGAGACAGCAGTGAGCGAAACAAAGCCACTGTCTGTACAGAGCTTATATGCTCATGGGAGAGCCAGGCATGGACTTGAACCTGTGAGTTCAGAGCTCAAGGACATCAGGGCTAGAGATTTAAAGTTGGGAGAGTAGAGGTGGGTAGTGCTGAAAACCATAAGACTTGGATGAGGACACAGAAAAGTGGGTCTTGAGCTTGGTGACCTCACGTTGGGCACCTTCACAGACTTTTGATGAATGTTGAAAGATAAAATGTCAGGCTGGCTAATGGGGTGCTTGGTTGGGGGACAGATGGCGGGGTGAACTCTGATTCTGCCCGCTGGGACTATTCCAGCTTTCCCTGCTCTTCAAAGCAGGGCCCATGCGTGTGTGATCAGGCCTCTGTTTTCTGACCCTCGGGCTTGCTGGCTCTGAGAGTCAAGTGTAGAAGACCCACCAGAGGTGCCGACTGCTGTGGCCCGGAAGGGTGGGGAGTTCCCATGACCCGGAGAGGTGGTCCTGGCAGGGGAGGCCCTGGTGTGTGTTCCTGGGCCTGGCACCATCCACTCCAGCCACCGAGCCCTGTCTGAGGAGGAGGCTTCCAGAATTTGAACCTTCACTAAGTCATCCCTGCTTGGGTTCCTCCTGTCATTTTCCTGATCTGCTCATTTGATTTCACTTCAAAAGTAGCCAAGGGTGTATGGGCTTAGCTGAGGGGAAGGGCTGGAGAGGGCACGGGGCCTCAGCACCCCAGGAGCAGAGGAGCTCACACCTGGGAGGGCGCTAGGAGGAGAAATGACCCCAGAGGACAGTCCACTGAGTATCCGAATTTGCGCTCCTGGGAGGTTTTGGAATGACGCTTCTTCGGGCACGTAAGGGGGATGGCAAGTGTGTGTTTGGTGGGGACCCTCGGGTCTTTGTGAAAATGTTTTTATATTCTTGCATGGTTATTAGTCGACGTGTGTTTTCTTCGTATTCATAACTCAGTTTCTATATGTATGTTTTCTAGGAAATCATTTTATGGAGATTGTCAAGGGTATCAGCGTAGAATTGTTTGTAGTTTTCCCACGCAACGTGTTCTTTCTCCTATCTGTCTGCTCCTGTGCATTTCTGTTTTCTTTATTTTTACATCATTAGTTTTACCAGAAAGAAGTGTGCCTATTTTCTTTGTCTTTTTAAAATTCCAACTCTAGGGTTAGGGATTTTATTTTTTTCTTATTACCTAACTTACTGACTTTAGCTTTTATCTGTATTCATTCTTCTCACCCACTCACCTTAGGCTGATATTGCTCTTTTGCTAATTTCGTGCATTGAATTCATTTCATTACTTTTTGTTTGATTATAAGAACATTAAGAGGCATTTTCCCCTAAGTACAGCTTTGACCATGTCCCATTAATTTTGATGGATAGATGTTATTGTAGAAAGAGTCTCTAATTGCATTTTTGTTCCTTCCTTGACTCTAGGGTTTTTTCCCCTCAAATTTTCCAGTAATTTTTTTACACTTAAAAAATTATTATGTAGTTGTATTGCATTACGATCAGAATTTGTTGACTTTTTTCCCGTGGTGTTAGATAATTTTTGTTTATATGTTCTGAGTATTTAAAAAGAACATACATTCTTGTGGTTGAAGGGTAAAAAAAAATTTATGTTATTATTATTCTTCAATTTTTCTAATTCCTTATTTCTTATTTAAATAATACTTGTCAAGGGTAAGCAGTGTATTGTTTTTACATTTTCACTATTTTTTTGTCAATTTCTCCTTTTATATTTAAGTTTTTAAAAGTGTGTTTTGATTCTATACTCTTCAACATGTAAGTATTTTTAAACTTTAGATCTTCAGGGTGAATTATGTATTTTTTCAATATCAAAATTATCTTTGTTCCCCAAATGTTTTTGCCTTAATTTGTACTTTGATACCAATAATATCACTTCTGTTTTCTTTTAGCTTTGCATTTATTGAGTGCATCTTTGACAATTGCTTTCTTTTATTATTTCTATGTCATTGTTTTAGGTGTGTCTCTTAGTGTAACGTATACTTGTTGGGTTTTTTAATCTTTCCTGAGAGTTTTTATTCTTTAACAGGAAAGCTTAATTCACTCACACTTTTTCTGGTGATAATTGATATATTTGTTCTTTTGTATAACATTTATATTACACTTAATAGTGTCTGTTTTTAAGCTTTCTTATTATTTTTTCTCCGTCTTCAGGTGTAAGTTTTCATTGCCTTTTCTATGATTTTTATTCTACAAGTGGTTAAAATATATTTTAAACTATATTTTTCTGTCAGCATCTTGTTTAGCCTTTATTTATTTATTTATTTATTTATTTATTTTTAATCAGGTCGACTGTCAATGTAGCTTATAGAAATTCCTTAGTGTTTATAGCATATAGGTATCTGTCTCTTTTTCCTGGTTGCTAATATGGACATATATAATCTCTCTCTTTATATACCTCAGATTATTTCTGTGAGAATTTAGGGGGTCAATTTGAAGGGGAGCTTACCACGCTGACTTGCCTCTCCATCTTGAACTAGACATTTTTTTTAAGACTTTTATTCTTTTGGATGCTATTGTGAATAGAATTCTTTTACATTTTATTTTTGGATTCTTCATTTCTAATAGGAATATAGTTGATTTTTGTGTATTAATCTTGTATCCTGTGACCTAGCTGAACCTATTATTAATAGTCCTAATAATTTTTTCCTATTCTAAGTAAAAACGCTTTTAGTTCTTCTTTTCCAATCTAGTTGTCATTAATTCATTTGGGGGCGGGGTGCTAATTGCACCAGATGGAACCTTCACTACAATATTGAATGAAAGTAGTGAGCCTTCCTTGTTCCCTGTCTTAAAACACACAGTCATTCCCATTAAGTATGATGTTAGCTGTCGGTGGTTGGCAGATGCCCTTCTAATGAAGGTGTTTAAGCTGAGGATTTTGGCATGATCTGACTGCTGTGTGGAAAATGCACTGGGGTGCAGGCCGGGCGAGAGACGGGGGTGACCTAACCTCTAACAATGAGGAGAAAAGATGGTGTGGATTTATGTGATATCATGGGAAAGCGTTGTCCCCGGAGCTGAGGGCAGATTGGTAGGGGCTGTGTAGTGGGAATAAGAGAAAGTAAGGCTGTAGGATGACTCCACAGTGACTGGCTTGGAAGTCGAGAACAAGCCAGATTGGCCTACGGTGAATTCCAGGCTCCAGTAAAACGTGTTTTCATGGCATACCAGGGTATTTGCTGCACTGACGTTATGCTTCAGTCATCTGGCAGAACAAGTAGGCATCTCCTCCGAGCCTCATCTATAAAATGGAGGTGACACTGGCTTGCCTTACAGCGTTGTTGTATGGGAGCCACCTGGGGCAGATTCCTCAGTGCTCCATAACCATTTGCATTTGTTTCCTGCCCTTCTGTTCTAGGACCTAGGAACTCGGACAGTTCTAGAGGTCTTGGGTGCCTGCCTTGATGCTTCATCTGTGAAGCATTAGGTTTTTTAGATCAGGGACCCGCAGATGTGGAGGACAGACACTGAAGAAGGTGTTGGGCTCAATGGGAGTCATTCACTGTGGGTGGCATTACTGATGCCGCGGTCGCTCAGCAGCGGGGCAGGACCCTCAAGAGGCCTGCAGTGGGTTTCTCTCTGCTTCTATCCCTCAGGGCTTTCTGTGTTTATTGTCCACGACTTACAGGCTCCTCTGTGCATTTTTAATGCATTTCTCTTTTCTTCCCTCATTGCCAACACTGACCTTTTGTACTTCACTTATGAATGCATTCTAGTGAAAGAAGGAAGAATCACCTCCCACCCCAGACTCCACCCCCCTTCAACTCATCTTTCCCTAGTGTGTTGTGCTGTGAGCAGCAAGCCTCTCTCCTGGTCAGATTCTAAGCTCCTTGAGGCTGAGAGCCCAGCTTTGTACTCCCTGTCACTGTGGCAGAGCCATGCAGTGACATAAACATCTTGCAGGTGGGTGACAGGAGCTGGCGTTCCAGCTCCTCCCTAGGCACTTGGCGTGGGCAACTCATTTCCACTCTTACTCTCACCAGTGACGAGGATATATCAGTATCTGCCTCATAGGCTGGTTGGTGGGGATTAAAATAATGTGTGTAAACTGCTTTGAACTATAATGAAATGTAAACAAAAGGAATACATGTCTATTTGTAGGAAAAAATAGAAAACACAAGCAAAAACACACACACACACAACATCCCTCAATAGATACATACGTGATGAGATAGAACAGTGATTGTCAATGGAAGGTGATTTTGAGCTCCTAGGGACATTTGACAGAGTCTAGAAACATTTCTGCCTGTCACAACTGGAGAGGAGCTATGGCATCTAGTGGGTTGAGGCCAGAGATGCTGCAAACATCTCACCACACATAGGACAACCTCCCCGCCCCCAATACAAATGCCGGTAGTGCTAACATTGAGAGGTCCTAAAACAGGTGATGAAGGAGTTATGGCCTTTAGCATCCGCTATTCCCAGGTTCTATGTTAGTGACTGAGGATAAATAAATGATTCAACTCACTTGAGCCTCAGTTTCCTCCTCTGTTAAATGGAGAAGTCCCCGTGATGCCAAGCTGCACCTGGCATCTCTCATGAAGAGGTGCCAACAGGCACACTGCACACAGCTTGTTCTATATGCAGATGCCAGTCATCTCCCAGTGACTCCTTTTCTCCACCAGGAGTTCATAGCCCTCTTCTTGAAAGCATCTCACATTTCATCTAGAGCTATTCACAAGCAGCAGTATCCCAGGGTGCCAGGAGGCTGCGTCTGGCTGCTTGAAATTAAATTTACAATAGAAGCTGATCAGCGTCTTCTCAGAATGGATCGGGGTGGAAAGTGGGAGTCAGAGCTGGTCCTGAAGGCCGGGGCGCCAGTAGCAGTTGGGGAATTAGCAAGGAAAGAACAAAGAGCCTTCCAGAAAATGCAGCGTCCGCCCTGCCTGGATGCATTTCTAAAACAGTCCCCACATCTCTGCTGTCACACAATTAGACGGCCTTGCTGTGCTGGCAAACGTCCGATGGCCTTGCAGTTTAATGTGGAATGAAGTTTTCTAATGGAACACAAGTGAACATCATCTGGGGAGATGCTGCTAATAAACTGCGTCTCTGTATATTGGAGGGTTTATAGGGCGCTGGTGATGATGGCGCCAGTTAAGCACAGCTAAGCATCCCTTAATTTAGACATTTGGGCTCAAGTTATGGGAAGCGCTACGATGCGTTCCCACAATTACTGGCAGTACACGTTCTGTCATCAGCCTAAGGTGGAATGCAGTTAGTCATTTGGAGATGGTTGCAGATTTCACTCAACTGGCATCAGACACCTGTTTGGAAGTTGTAAAAATCCACCAATTTGCCAGATTGACTGTCTTCCTACGACTCTGCATCATAGCAGTGGCCCCTCAAGGCCCTGCGTGTTGGAGTCCTTAAGAAGTGTGCCTTGTACATCACTAGCGTTGGCCTGGGAGGGTCCTCTCCCCACAGTGCCTTGATAGTGTGCTCTCGTGGGCAGGAAGTGGCCAGAGGACCCATCGGGATGAGGGAGCATTTCCTGTGACGGACGGAAGCAGAGAGAAGATGCTGGAGTGGGGAAAGACACATGATGACACTGAACACCTCTAATGGGCCAGCCCCCCATGCTGGGCACCTTCATTCATTCATTCACTGTCATTTATTCAACATTGATCGAATGCCTACCAGGAACACCAAGTATTGAGGATGCAACAGCTAACAAGACAGCCTCTGCTTTCAGGGATCTTGTGCTCCCTGCAGGGAGACAGATAAAGGAGCAGGCGAAGGTAGTCCAGGACACTGTGACTGGGGAACCTGACCCAGTCTTGGGGAGATCTTTGTACATTCTGATCTGTGGGCTTGGGAGGCCCTTCCTCCACCTGCCCCTTTGTTTGGTAATTGCTTCCTCTTTCTTCATAGCACAGACTTGAGTGATAAAAGGCTCAGAAGAACCCAGAGAAGACAATACTTCTGATACAATGAATAAGATTAGGCCGTATCCCAGGTCTTGTTGGACAATACAGCATAATCTCACTTGTCACTTTCTCACCCAGGAAACCCTCTGAGACACCTCTCCTCAACCTGGTCAGACCAGGCGATGACAGCCTCTCAGGGTAACTGTATCTGTCTGCCCTTCATGGTTTTACATATGTGTGTGTGTGTGTGTGTGTGTGTGTGTGTTATAATTTGGTTTATGGCCACCTTCCACAAGACTGTAAGCTCCTTGACTACAGGGGACTGTTTCTGTTTTACTTCTCATCGTATCTGCAGGGCAAGGCCCATAGTATGTGCTCAGCAAACGTTTATGGAGTACGTAAGTGAATGCTCTCTGGAGGAAGGGTCCTTGATAGGGCTTGGAAGGAGGCATGGGGATAGGGCTTCACGCTAAAGAACAGTATGTGCACAGGTCCAGGCAAAATTGAGGGAAAGGCGGGGTGCAGAGTGACAATCAGTTCATTGTGGGTGGGGTTTGGCGGGCAGGGGGGAGTGGCTGGGCCAGATCATCAGGGGTCTTATTTGCCATACTGGGGAGCTTGTGAATTCTAAAGGAAGTGAACACATACCAAAGGGTCTTAAACAGGCACTGCACATGTAATCTAATAATTCAGCCACACTCCCGTGAGATGGGTAGTATTAATTTTCTTTGCAGGGGTTAAGTGTCTAAGATCTCAGAGCTGTTAAGTGGCTAACGGAGGAGTGGCCTCAGGTCTCTTAGAGCCAGAAAGCAGGCTTTCTTCCCCACCCCAAAAAGCCGTCGCCCTGCTTGGGACTCATTTGCATTCATTCCATTTCCTTTTTAAAAATTTATTCCATTTTCCTTGTTAGGCAGTGTCTCTAAAACAGTAAAAGTAACAGGAACTCGCTACTTTAAAAAAGTCAAGCGGTGAGCAGTATGTCAAGTGACAAAACGCAAGTGCCTCTTTGTCTCAGCCCCACTCCCCAGAGGTAACCGCTGCTAACAGTTTGGTGTGTGTCCAATTTCTTTTTAACTACAGATTCATTAAACTGCCCATGAGGCTTATTGGGACATCCATCAGCCCTTTAAAAATTGTTCTGATGAATTAAGTGTAAACTAATTAGAAACATGGATTCAATTACCCTCGAAACACACAGGGGTTTAATAATTAATAGGAAGAGGGCTTCAGGCCAAAGGCATTATGGATTTTATCAAACCCCTAATATCTGAAAAGTAAATATGTTTGATTCATCCTGGCAGATTTGCCATCCAGAGGCAAACCTGTTGGTAGGAGTTTTTTTCTATCCAGAAAGTTATCTATGATTGATAAGGAGTCGGCCGAAGAGCGGAGAGGTCAAAGCACAGGGCTGCCAGGCAGCGGCCTGTCTATCTGGGTTCACACCATCGGCTTTATTCATGATCTTTCACCAGGAAGGCTTTGGGGATCCACTGAGGTCCCCGGTAAGATCGCTGTCACCTACTGTGGGCCTATAGTATCTGGGAAGCGATAGCAGACCAAGAAATATTGCCAGGCTTTGGGGAGAAGAGCATTCTGTTCCTCCTCTTGAACAGTGAACTATGATGGCTTGGATGGATTTGGAGGAGGTTTGGGGGGTTGGAATAAATATTTACCTGTTGTATGCCAGGTGCTTTATGGACCACATTGTGTCTCATTTAATCGTCACAATTTTCCTGGAGGTAAGAATTATTTTTTAAGATTTATTTTAATGTTTGAAAGAAGGGGCAAGAGAGAGAAGGGGGAGGATCCAGAGCAGTCTCCGTAGTTGTACCTCATTAGCTGTGACACAGTTTCATTCCACACAGGTGGACGTAGGGCAGCATAGGGCAGGAACCGAACACGGGGCCTCCTGCATGGGAAGTAAGAACCTTTGCCAGTGGGCCACCTGGTAATTACCAGTTATGCCGCAGTTCAGCCTATGGGTTTGAACAGGCCAAGGCCAGGAATCGAACCCTGGACTTCGCAATTATGAGGCAAGCACTCCACCACTGAGCTATCCTGGTAGTGTCCCCTGGAGGTAGGAATGATCACCTCCATTTTTATTGCTAAGAAAACCGAGTCTCTGAGAAGCTGCCTGCCTTGGGGCAGCTATATTCACATCCCCAGATCCACTGGACCCCACATTCACACAGGCTGGCCCAGCCACACCAGGGCTGGAGGCGGTTGTGGAAGGGGAAGAAGCAGAGTCGGCCTGGCTTGGGCCTCGGGAAAACCACTGCTGTGACCCAGGGGGCAGCCATGTGCTCCCTCACCTGATGCCAAAGGGTGGGTGTGGCTGCCGTGGTGGGGTTGGGTTGGCAGCCCACGATACACAAAGCCAGGTGGGCAGCAGTGTCGGGGTCCTGAACAATTTCTCCATTCAGAGTAGGACCCTGTGGTTCAAGGTCAAAGTCAGTGTTTGTGGCAAAGCCTTACCTTGCTTGTTCACCAAGTCTGCTAGTTAATAGCAGCCAAAATGTAAGGCCCTGTCTTGGGCCAAAGGGCTGTGTTCCCTATACCTCTTCCCATGATGGGTCCTGCCCCCAGAGTCACCAGGTGTTGGTCAAAGAGGTGACATTCCCCCAGAAGGCAGTTGGCCACCCCTTGACCCTCAGCTTCCCTTTTGTTGTAAGTCAGGGGTGTGCAACCTTTTGGCTTCTCTGGGCCACATTGGAAGAAGAGGAATTGCCGTGGGCCACACATGAAATGTACTGACACTAATGATCGCTGGTGTACTGAAAAAAAAACAAAAGAAAACCACACACGCACAAATCTCATAATGTTTTCAGAAAGTTTCGGAATTTGTGCTGGGCCCCATTCAAAGCCGTCCTGGGCCCCGTACGGGCCGCAGGCCACGTGCTGGAAAAGCTTTCTGTGAGTGGTGGCTAACAGGGCTGTTGCGGAGATAAGGAAGTATCCCCTTCTTTATCCTCACCCCGTATTCTCTGAACCTTTGGAACGGCAGAAAGCACTATGCAAGGGGCTCTGAAGAGGGTAAAGGCAGGCTTGGGCACGTCATTCTAGACTATACTCTGTTTCTTTGTCAGTACAAATGCTACCCAAATAACACCTCCTAAGTATTGAGCTCCTTGTTCCCTTAGAATGAAAGTAAATAGAAAAGAAAGCCAATTCTCAGCTCTGAAGTGAAGAAAAAGCCAAGTTATTGCTTCCTTAGGTGGGTCTGTGCTGACGTGGTACCCAGCACCAGATGTGGGCCAAAGAGGCCTGGTTCTGTCCCAGGCCTAGTGATCTTCACCGAGTCCTGTCCCCGCTGGGGGCCATCCGAGTTCTCCTGTCTTACAAATTGAGGACTTAAGTTTAGGAGAACTGCAGAGCATCTGCCGGCTCTGAAGCGGTGTGATTGAGTGACGCCGGAGATGTATGTAGAAGGGCCATAAAACACTCCTGATTATCACAGATTATTTCTGCCCGACGCAGGTACTGCTCTTGGCTCTTTCAGCAATTCTACCATTTGTCTTTGGCATCAGGGTGTATTTTCCAACGACCTGTTAAGCAGTGTGGCAGAGAAAGCTAATCACCAGCATCGCTCTTTCTCCTCTTCCACAGGGTGGCGTGGTCCACGGGAGGCAGCCGCCCAGTGAGGGGTGATATTTCCCAGATCCCCTTGCATCAGGGTGGGGCCTTGTAGCTGAGTGGTCAGCAGAAAGTGGACGGAAGGAATGCACGCCCTTCCCAGGCCTGGCCTCGGAACACTCCCCTTGTCCTCTTGTGCTTCCCTTCCCTGAAGACAGGAGACGTAAGAAGCCCGGATGTCTGGATGACTTTATGAATCAGAACCCTCTTTTGCCCAACTGCTGCTGGTTGGTTGGACTTCACATAAGTGAGAGAGAAATTTGTACACAAACGTACACTTCTGAGCATCAAGGGTTTGTCTATCACGGTAGCTAGTGTCTCCTTAGAGTCATTGCCAGCTCCGAATTTTCATATTTAAGACTTTATTTGAGAACCTAGAGGTCAGTGAGGATTCCAGATAGTCGAGCCATTTGCCCTCCAGAATTGCTGCTTCTTCTTCTTTGCTTTGAGGGAGGTGAAGCGCCTGGTGGTCTGGCCTTTGTACCTAAAACTTAGGCCGTTGACCCTATCATAGGTGTCTTACATGTATCTTAAAGCAATTTGTTGTGCTTCTGTCTTTTGGCGCATCCTTCTTGGTGCCCAAATGTGGTGCGGTTGTAGTCCTAACCCCCACCCATCCCCTGCAGCCCCGGCTGAGCACACAGTGTGGTGTGGCAGTTAGGGGAGAGGCTTTGGAGCCAGCTCTGCTTGGGTTCCAGTCTGCTCTGCCTCCTCCTGGCTGGGTGACTGTGAGTCACCTCTCTGAGGCTCAGTTTCTACATCAAAACGTTGGGATTATAGTAATATTTACCTTGTAAGGAAGTTGTGAAGCTTCAACTACCCAACAAGGCCCAAGGTATGTGAAGATGTTGGGCACGTGGGAAGCACTCAGTCCATGTTAGTTTTATCATTATTCTCCTCTCCAAAGCTCACCTCTTGCAGCTACCTTCACTGCCACCATTGTGGGCCAAGCCATGGTCATCTCTTGCCTTGGTGATCACAACAGCCTCCTGCCTGGTCTCCCTGTTATTGCCTTTGTCACCTTCGGAGCTATTCTTAATAGCAGAGCTAGAGGGATCACTGATTTTTTTCATTTTTTAAAGAATAAAATTTTAGTGAGAATAAATAGAAATAGTTCTAAATTCACAGAAAACTTGTAAAAATAGTACAGAGAGTTCCTATACACCCCTCATCCGGATTTCCTTAGTATTAACATCTTACATTTTTGTATGGTACATTTGTCGCAGTGAATGAACCGATATTGATACATTGTTATTGACTAACGTCCAGATTTTATTCAACTTTCCTTAGTTTTTAGCTAATGTCCTCTTCCTTTGCTAGGATCGTATGCAGGATATTCCATTATGGCCAGTTGTCATGTCTCCTTAGATCCCTTTTTGGCTGTGACAGTGTCACAGACTTTTCTTATTTTGATGACTGACAGTTTGGAGGACCACTGGTGAGGGATATTGTATAATGTCCGTTCATTGGGATTTGTCTGATGTCTTCCTCCTGATTGGATAGGAGTAATGTGCTTTTGGAAGGAAGACCACACTTTCATCACATTATTTCGAGGATGCATACTGTCAACATGACTTATCCCTGGTGAGGTTGACCTTGATTACCTGGCTGAGGTCATTGTCTGTCAGACTTCTCCACTGTAACGTTACTCCCCCTGCCACACTGTCCTCTTTGGAAGGAAGTTGCATGTGCAGCCTATACCTATAGAATAGAGAGTCTTGCTTCACCTCAAGGGCGGAGTATCTACATACATTATTTGCAATTCTTCATGAGAGATCTGTTGCCCTTCATTTATTGATGTACTTATAGCAGTATGGATTCCTGGATATTTATTTTATACTTTGGGTTATATCCAATACTAGTTTATTAATTTTGTTGCTCACATTGTTCCAGCTTTGGCCATTGGGAGTTCTTGAAGTTGACTCCTGTTTCTCCATCATTGTCAGTTTTTGTTACTGATGTGGTTGTTGCTGCTGCCATTTTACCAAAGCTCTTTGGAGACATGAGCTTTGGGGTCCTTTAGTTGGGAAATAGTCTTAAAAACCACAATCTTGCCTTGGGTGTACTCCTTACTATTGGGGTATCAGTGTTCTGGGTCCCCTCAGCTGATAGAGCAAGGAACTAGATGTGTATATGAAGACTAACCCATGTGTATATACATATCTGTCAATGTTTTATCTGTCTCTATCTGCAACTATATTCAGCTAAACTGGAGGTCATACTGAAGTCTCCAACTCTAATCCAGTACCACATGGCTCATTCTAGCCTCTGCCCCTTGCTTTTCTGGAACCTTCCACTCCAACAGTGAGAAACCTGCCCCCGACCCCCACTCATTTATGTAAGTGTTCAGTTCCAGGGTGCATGCATAGTGATGTCAGAATTGTTTAGCTGTCCCCAGTGGGAAACAAAGTTTCCATCTAGAGAACAGTGGTCATGTGCAGTTCCTTTTGCCTTTAGTCTTATGGATTCTACTCATTCTGAAAGTTTCTTAGATAAGAAGCTTTAAAGAAGTTTGAAGAAAATACTATGAAGCAAAAACACATCCAGGAGACGGTGTGATGTGTAAAGGGAGAGATTTTAACAGGGTGGCCAAGGAAACTGTCACAAAGAAGGTGACTGTGGAATAAAAACCTGAAACAAGGTGAATTTGGTGTCCCCATCTGTCTTCAGGTAACTCCAGGGCACCTGTTGTATTGGGTTGTGTGTCTTACGCATGTTTCCCTCCTCGGGGTCCAGCAGGCTTTCTTAAGGGAATTTAAGGGAGAGGGAACATATCCTTTGGTAACTTCAGGTGATATCATAGACACACAGGCACACGTATGGCACCTGCCCCCCCCAGGAGCTGTGCTAATTGGGGTTCAAGGGTCACATGTTAAAGACAGTGAAGATGTGTAGACTGTTCTGGCTGGTAAAGCCATAGACATGATTTCTGACCTCCTGATGGCCCTGCGCTTCTCAGAGGCTGACAATGCAGTGTGTTCTGCCCAAAGGAAAAAATGTGTTCATAAGTTCATACCCACGGGCTTCTCTGCCCCTGGCAGGGGCTTTCACCAGACCCTCCTGATTCGCTCCTCCCCATCACCATTGCCATGTTCAGCCCTCAATAAGCAGCAGCGGCCTCATCAAGAAGCTTAGCAAGGAAGGACATCTATACATTTAGCCCTCTCTTCCCGATTTGATTGTTTTGCTCCAAAGGGCTCTCAATTAGAAATCTGGGGACTCTGGGGTGCCCTGGCCAATTGGAAGAAGCACATCCAACCTCCCTCTCCTCCCAAGTCCTGCCGCCTCACGTAACAGGCAAGGTAGATCTGAGACTTGTAGAAGCCCTACGCAGCAAAGGTCACAGATCCCTGCTCCAGCGGTCCAGCCGGGTTTCAAGCATAACAGACCTCATCACGGTTCAGAGCTCAACTCAGAAAGCGAGAGAAATCTGTCAAGGCCCTCAGTAGGTGGGAGAAAGAAGACAAGAGGAGTTCTTGCAGTCCAAGGTGGGCCTGGGAATATGCACCAATGGCAAGGCTGCGCCTCTGCAGGCCCAATGTGGCTCCTCCCAAGTCTGGTTGTTTAAGCTTTGCAGACGCATCGTGTGGTTTACTTCTCTCCTTGATCCAGTAAGCGTCTAGGTCCCCTTCTGCAGAGGAGAGAGCTCGGGTTCAGAATGAGGAATAAACTCAAACCCAACGAGAGGTGGCCAAGTTGTCAGTGTCTTATCCCTGCTCCGGACAGTGCCGGCCAGCCGCCTGGGCTGCTGGTCCAGTGACAGGCATCCATGGGTGACGGGGAACCTGTCAGAGCCGGGACTCCCCTTTCGCGGCCCATCCCCTGCACATTGGAGTTTACCTGAACTTGGGCAAAAGAGAAAGGCAAGTGGAACCACTGTCTCCTCTCTGCTGTGCCTCTCCAGCATCACCTGGGTGAAGACCTCGACATGGCAGATTCTTTGCAGGACCCCAAAGGAATGGGTCCCTTCTATTTTGGAGTATGTAGACGAGTAAAGATTTTCTTTAATTAGATAGTGCCGGATAGATTTAATTAAAGCTTCAAACCTGCAATTTTCTTTGTTTGATTGATCAGTTGGTGCTGATTGCCTGGCGTAATTATGAAGGGGGGAGGGGGCGTTTTTGAAGTCTGGTGGTGATAAGAAGCAGGCTGAATCACCTCCCGCATACGTGGTTGTCAGAGTAGATTCTGAACAGGTTTAAATGGCACAAAAGTTGGTGAGCTGGTCACGTGACCACCGAGGTGTCAGAATTATGCGTCAGTCTATGTCTTGCGCCTGGCTGAGGCGCTTCTATAGAAAAGTTCCCTTTTCCCTCCTTTCTCCAAATGCGACCAAGCCTCTGAAGTCAGGTGGTATTCTGTTATTTTTGTTTTTCTTTTGTGAAATGATTGAAGCACATGGTTGGGCATGTCTCTTAATGGTCCTTTTAAGTTGCTGGAGTCCACGGACAGTCAGGAGAGAAAGACATCCTCTCATAAGCTCAGAAAGATTTGTTTTCTTTTTTAATAATTTTTTGTTATTTTTCAATGACAGTTAAAAATATTGTATTTGTTTCAGGTGTACAATATAGTAAGTAGACCCGTATATAACTTATGAAGATTCCCCCAGGAAGTCTAGCAACCCCTCTGACACCATACGTTGCTATTGCCATATTATAGACTAGATGCCCTATGCTGTACTTTACATCCCAGGACTGTTTTTATAACTGGCAATGAGTACTTCGTAATTCCTTTCACCTTTCTCACCCCAGTCTCATCTGGCGACCATCAGTTTATTCTCCGTTATAAATGAACACACAAAACAGAAAGAAACTCAAAAGGAGTTTTGGAGTCAGGCCGTCCTGAGTTTGAACCCTATAATAGCTCTGTGTCCGTGGTGGGTACCTTTCCCTTACCTGCGAAGAGGGAGAGGTGTTGGGAGGATCCCATGAGCTGATGTGTGTACATCTAGTGTCCAGCCTGTCAGGCGTTCTCACTGAACGTCTGTCCCTTCCCCTTCCTGTGCTCTGTTGCCTCACTGAAGTCACCACTACCACACAAGTTCCATGAGGTCAAGAGACCAGCACCATCTCAGGCACCTGTACAAAACAGCTCCTGCTATATGGCTAGCTACCTGGCAGGTCTTAACAAATATTTCTCCGTTGGATGAATAAATGAGTGAATACTTGGTGCATTTAGCACCCCCCCCCACCCCTCCCCCTACACGCACACACGTGAAGTAGGTAATGTGAGTATAGGGTGGTAGAGGTGGCTTCTCTATTCATGAAATCCTGAGGGAACTTGGCCCCACTTGGCACAGTCGTGTGGTGGGGTCTGCCATTGGAAAGCACTGGTAGGAGAAACTTCGCTTTTCCTCAAACCATCCGTGGAGACTGAGCTAACGTCTCTCTTAGCCCCTGGAGCGGGAGGCTTGCGGCGACTGTCAAGACTGTTGCTTCTGAGTTACGAAAGCAATGCAGGCTACAGAATCGCCTGTGCAGTACGTGTACCAATGAGGGCAGATTCAGGTGCAGAAGACTGGTGCTCAGTACAGCAACATGCTAATGTAGAGGCCTCAGGATGATGGCGTGGTTGTAAGTGGTGTTTTTTATCTCCTTTATTAAAAAATGTTTTGTCACATAGTTGTGTTGCTTTTACAAGAAGGATGCATTTTCAATAAATACAAAGTTAAATCTAAAGGAAAAGGAAACAGCTTTAATAGAGTTCTCCCCACCCATAGCCACAGAGGGACATTGGCACATGGAAGTGCATCTAGAGCAGAGGGATTTGTTGAGTTTATGTTGCAAGATGGACGTTGAAGGACTCTGGGGTTTCTTTGGCAGAAGGAGAGTCTTAGGGGAGATGGCTATTGTCCAAGGCCGGGGGAAAGGACTCAAAAGCTGACATCATAGAGCGGCTGTGAAACAGAGGTGACGGGAGAATTTCAAGTCCATTCTATACAGAAATGGGATTTCTTCCCTCAGGAGGCACCAAACTTCCTGCTTCTGGAAGAATGAGTGTGGAAGTGGGAACTTCTAGGGCTGACCCTCTCTGGGCCACAGACACCCCACCTGTACAGTGGGGGCTGTTGTCCATAGATCAGCGATTCTCTACCTGGAGACATGCATCCCTCAGCCTGACCCCTAGAATGGGGGTGTGGGGGCACGTCAAATAGACTGGATAGGAGGCGGGGTACATGTGCGGTTTAAAAAGCATCTTCAGAATAACCGTGGCTTTGAGTAGTCCTCGTTCACTATTTTTGGACATTTGAAGCCACATTAAAGAAGGAAGTGTTCATTTCATGGGGGTCACAGGTGTCCCGGGGTTTAGAAGACTGACAATAGTTTAGGTGGGTGCTTTGCAAACTTTCATGTGCATGCCAGCCCCCTGGGGATTTTGTGAACATGCCAATTTAGGCTGGAGCCACCGGTCTGGGGTGGGGCCCTGCATCCTGCAATCCCAGTGAGCTTTCAGGTGATGGCAGTGAGTTCGTGGTCTACTAAGATGGTCTTCCCCACAGCTCCCGGGGCTCTGGCCCCCTGGGTTGGCCGAATATGGGCTGCTTATGTGCAAGTCCTTGGTTTATCCTTTAGAGAGTCTGTTAAATGGAGAAGAACCAAGTAAGAATGAAGAGTCACACGTGAATGAATCCAGGCAGGATGTAAGAACTGGGCTTTCGGAGAAATAGAACTCGGCATTTATCGTTCAGATTTACATCTTCTGCGCATGTGTATCTCCAGGCCCAGAACTGTTGATCATTTGCAAATAATGCTGTTGTCTTAATCCTGCTTTTATGGCTAATGATGTGTGTTTCATTCGGATGCAGCATGGATTTGAGTAAACATATATTTCTCCATGCTTTCTCTTTCATCGCCACCCAGGACTGTGAATCATGCAAGGAACTCATGTGTGATGGAGGAGGGGCGTTTCTAGAGCCTTCTGTGCTGCCCATCCCGGGCCTGGGGGGGGGGGTGAGGTGGGGGTGAGCCTGTTATCCCCAAATGTGCCTTTGCTGCCAGTCCAGGGAGCCAGCGTGACTCGCCGTGAATCGACACGGGCACGATGGGCCTGCCAATACCATCGATCACCACCCCTCAGAGAAGGCGCGCGTGGCTCTCATCCCCAGGAATTTGTTCTGTTCCTAATTTGATTCCCGAGCACCACTCTGCACCGCGCCACTTCCCCCAGCTGCAGACAGCGCTGCCTCTCAGGCTCCAAGCCCAGCCCCAGGCTGCCCGCAGGGGCCCGCCCTCACCGGACAGCGGCTCCAGCTTCGCTTCCTGGGCCCGGGTCCACGGGGCAGCTCCGACACTCAGGTTCCTGCTGCGCTGTGGTGTGCCCGGCCACCCCCGCTGGTCTAGGCCCCCCTGGGCCCCAGCCCACCCTGACCCCCGGCCAGGCCTGGGCTTGACTCTTCTTACTACCCGACTTCTCCCAGCATCTCTGCTCCTGACTCCTGACTCCAGGCCGGACGCGGTCCCACGGCCTCGCCACCCCGTAGGCCTTGACCTCCAGCTTCACCGCCCACTCCTCTCCACCAGGCTGGCTGCTGAACCCCAGACGTGGATTCTTCCCCCTCTCGTCCATCCTCTGCCCCTTTGCTCTGCTGACGTAGACGATGTTTGTGGTGCCAGGAAGCCAGGAATACAGAGGGAAAGACGATTCCAAGGTCGAGAGCAGGAAACAGGGAGCAAGGGGGAGGGTGGGACGAATGCATAGCAGCTTTGGAACCGTGGTTGCTGATAATAAAATGAACACTTATGCAATCTCATATATAGCGCACACACATGTATCGTGTATATTTGCCTGGCATTCTTCTAATGCATGCGGATATGCATCATTGTCATTTAGTGCCCTCAGCAGTCCCGGGACCTGCGTAATATTATTTTCCCACATTACTGAGGGAACGTGAAGAGTAGTGAAGTAACTGCCAAGGTCACACAGCTAGTAAGTGGCTGAGGCAGGATTTGGACCCAGGAGGTCACCCAGAACTCACAGTCTTAACACTGTATACTGTGGTCCCAAGGTCTTAACTTTGGCAGGGTGGGAGTTACAGGCCCCTCTGAACTTTTGGGGATCCCCATAGACTCTTCTCCTATAGGACAGGTGACCCCTCAGAGGGAAAGGGGGGTGAGCTAAGGGAAGGCCCCTCTGGAAAGGTGTGTGAACACTCTATGAAGATGATCTGCAGGGGGAGCAGGAGGGGAGGGCGGACGCAGAGACAAGACGGGCCACCACGGACACAGAGCAGGGATTCCTTAGGGAAGTGGAGGGAGGAGAGAGCGTGGGCAGTGGGGAGGTGAGGGGTATGCAAGACAGTGATGGGTGTAATTTGCTTTGAAGAATGATGATAACCAAGCCTGTGTGTAGGCTGCCGTGAAGAAGCAGGGCAGGGGTGAGTGAGGAGTGCAGAGAGAGAAAGAGAGAGATAGAGGGAGACACACACACACACTACGCAGAAGAGTCCAAGAGGGAATGGACCTGAGAGCCAGAGAGAAGCATGGCCCCAATGGAAGAGGGACCATGGAAACCCGGCAGGTCTCTGGGGCATGAGGGACCTCTAAGTAGACATCACGTCAGCAAAATGAGAAGGAAGATCTCCCCTGGGTGTTCGACCAGCCTCGTGATGTGTGTAGTCCCAAGCTAATGGAAACACAGGCCCCTTGTTCAGAAATTACTAGACATTTTATGATGGCGACCACAGAATATTAAACCAAGCGTGGGCCGTTTCCCAGCTCAGGACGCTGGGTGAGCTCAGGCCACACGCCCGCGAAGCTGGTCCTCGCTGTGTGCAAAGATGAGAAGGGTGGGTGAGGTCGGGAGAGCAGGGGACATGCAGTGAGGCCAGCAGAGGCCCATGGCCCTGGAGGCAGGAGGGAGGAGCCAGGCGGGCTAGACCACAGGGAGGGCCAAGGCAGCCAGTGCCAGGCTTAAATGGGGCTGCCCAGCCTGTGTCTGCCACTCCAGGGACTCGGAAGGCCAGTGGTGGGTGTTACCTGGGAACTCCCTGACCTGCCCCCCACCCCTGAGCCGATCAAGGCTCTTATGGCTCTCCAGTGCCTTTGGGAAAACCCAGTTCCTGCAGAAGCCGGCCTTAAATGCACCTTCCCAACAGCATCCTCAATGTGCTCGGCCGCACGGAGTGTTTGTTTCGTGTCAATGGCAAACCTCACTTCCCCGGATCCCCCAACAGGCCTGGGGGGGCCCCTCCTCCCAGCCATGGCTCATGATGCACCCCTCCCTGAAGTGCCCTCCCCTTGCCCCACCTTCCTGCCAAATTGGATTGATTCTTTGAAACCCAGCTTGGGTCCTACCATGAAGTCCTCACAGATAAGCTACTGCCTTGTGACAACTCTCAGGCCATCAGGGGTCCTGTGTCCCTGGATAGCCTGTGAGCGTTCAAGGGGAGTCAAGGATTGAGCAGGTGGATGTGGGGGGACTCTTGTCCTCATCCCTGTCACACTGAGGGCCCTGGACACTCATGTAGCTGTTTCAGGGCTGAGAGGGTGAGGGGTGAGGGGACCCCAGAATGGTTGGATTCTTGCATTGGTCTAGGACAAATTAAGTGGAGAAACAAGAACACAGCTAGAAAACGGGACATACAGGATGACCCAATTAGCAAAACTCAATGTATAAGTGTATGGGGGTGTCTTACCAGCAGTGCTTTTGGAGTGGCAACATTACAGCTGATTTTTAGAATACTGCTTTATAATCGTCTGCTTTTCCCAGTTTTCTATAATTAGAATGCAAGTGACATAACCAAAGTCTATGTAGCAAAGGAAGGGAAGAAGCACCAGGAAGTGGCGGATGGGCAGGCCCTGGAGGAGGGGAGGCGGGGTACTGGCTGGGGTTGGGGGGTCCTGAAGCGGGGGGTCTTGCCCCACTTCTCAGCACACACCACCCCCAGCATCCTGAAACTCCTTCTCATCTGCAGGCCACATTGCTCAGCTCCCAGGCAACAAATGTGGGGTTTGTGCAAGTCACGGGGCTCCCTGTTTCTATTTTTTACCTCTCTTCTCCACTTTAGATTTTGTAAGAATCTAATTTTAAACTCTCCAGATGCCGTATTTTTTTTCTTAATCTTTTCAATTGATTCCTCGGGGAAATGGAGTAACAGAAGTGCCATGTATCTTGTTAATGGAGCAGAATAAAAAGGCTGTGAAGGCTTGGAAAGCAAACAGCGTCCAGGCCCCATCCCGGCCAGGCCTCACCTTTGTACCCCATCCTCCCCCCACCGATGCACACACCCCCACACTTCCACCCCCCCTACCCCCCACCCCCCGCTTGGGCCAGGAGCCTGAGATGCACAAAGGCCCTGCCCACCTGCATCTTCAGGGGCTGGAAAAGCCAGCTTTTTGCTGCAATTGGAGGCAGCTAATTAATTGCACATGAGACGGAACCTGTGGGTATGAAAGGACTTGGGGACAGGGGGAAGCACCCATTTATTTGCTAACCCTGAAGCAGTGGTCCTCAGCCAGGGGCAATCCCACCCCCTGCAGACATTTTTGGTTTCTGCAGTGGGGGAGGGGTGCTACAAAGTGGAGGACAGCACCCCATGTTGAAGAACAACCAGACCCACACATCAGCAGTGCTGTTGTGAGAAAACCCAGCCCACAGCGTGCCAGGCTCTGTGCATTGTCTCATGAGCGTGGCAAGGCGGCCTCCGGCCCTGACCCATTCTCAGGTTACCCAGACACTCCACAAGGTTCTCTCACAGTGAAAGCAATGCCCTGGCTTCTCCCTGGCACTAAGGGCCACCGCGCACGGCTTCTGCCATCTCACCCTTACGAGTGGGGTATGGCACCCCACTGCCCAAATTCAAACCCCAGCACCACCGCTTACTAGTCACGTAGTCCCCCTGTGCCTCGGCTTCCTCATCTGTCAAATGGGGCCCCTGACTTCACAGGGTTGAGGGAAGACCTCACAGAGCTCAGACAGGTATGGTGCTGGGGCAGGGCCTGGCACGGGGTATGTGCTCGATAGATAGCAGCCATTACCATTCCCCAGGTGAGTGAAGTGGGTCACTGGGCACCCTGACTCCCCAGAACCACAATGCGTCCCTGCGGCCACACACAGGGACACACACACTTCCATTCTGGCTTCCACGGGACCTCTTAGTGGCCTGACAACCAGTTATTATTATTGTCAACCTGTGCACAACTAAGAGGTCAGAACTGTCACCTCCAGTGAGGAGCTCGTTGGCTTAGCTGGGGGAGGGGACGTGCCTCAAGCCCCCCCTCCCGTATCTGACAACAGGATCAGGTTGGAGATTCCCTCTAGTGGGGAGTCAAGCAGGACAGAAGTGGCTCATCATGGGACCTTCTAGCCTTGGTGAATCTGATGCCACCACCACCCTACCTGGGGCTGTGACCTGACTGGGACTTTGGAGCTGGCACAAGCTCAGGACTCTACAGTGGCCTTTGGAGGTGGCAACACTTGGATCCAGCCTAAATATAAACGCCTAAGTCTTCAGCGGTTTCTATTACCAAGTGATACATGCTGCTGGTGTCTCTCGGGGGTCTCCGTGGCGCACCCACCTGGTAATAAGAGGGGCCTGTACATCCTGACACTGTCGCATTCACGTGGGTGCTTTAAAACGGCTGAGCTAGGAGGGCCTGCTGGGGCTGTTTCAGCACAGGCGCGAGATGGCTGTACTGCAAACAGCACGCAAGACCGGGAAGGCGTGGGAAGGGCAGAGTGGCGGCAGGAGGGCACGACCATGAGCGTGAAAATGGAGAGTGAGAACCAGTTTCAGGGCCGAGCCGGGCGGGGCAGCCACGCCTGGGAGCTCCGTGTGTCTGGCCCTGCTGTGGCCTGTCCTGCTCTATGGTTCCATCCTTGCTCTGGTAGGTCTCTAAGGCCCTGTTCTGTGACCCCACAACTCACCGTCCTTAGAAAAGCAAAGACACAAAACTGGCTGCAGAAACCAATGCCCAAACCCTGCTCTGCAAGAGGGTGCTCCTCAAAACCCTCCCCTTTCTTAGGGGTCTCCCTCTCTCACCTGCTCCTGCATGATGTTCTATCCTCTGAAAGCATCTTCCAGATTTCTTGGAGCACACCTTCGTCCTCTCTTCCATGTCAACTTCTGCCTTTGGGTCTCCCGGCCCTTCCCTCCCCCACCCCCACCCCCAACTAGCTTCCTGCTCTCAGAGGTGGGGTTAACTCTGCTGGATGCGCATGCAGCCCGTGATGGCAAATAGCAGACTCCACTGGGCCTGGGCTGAGGTCGGAACGTCCAAGGAGCATCATTAGAAACCACCCTCCACATGTGCTTTTCTCCTTCGGGTTAGGGTGGCCCCAGGACAAGGTCCCCACCCAGCCCTTCACAGAGCGGCTGCAGAGCATACAGGGCACTGGGTTTAAGTTCCTCTCCGGGGCTTCCTGGCTGCTTGAGCATGGGACAGTGACTTGACCTCTCTAAACCTAAATTCCCTTATCTGTGCAATGGAGGTGATAATGCCTGTCTCGTGGGGTTGTGAGGAGTAAATGAGCTAATTCACAGAGAGCCGTTAGCACTGGGATCCATACATCATCCGTACTCAGCAAAGTGCAAGTTTCTGTTATTCTTGTTAAAGCAGGCATTCTGAACCTGGGGCTCAAAGGTGGGTCCCAAGCTGTTTATGTAGCCATCCCTCAAAATTAAATGCACATGGGCCCCCTGTGCTCTCCTGCCTCCCGTCTTTCCCCCGCTTCTCCTGTGGCAGCCCAGAGGCGGCCCCGGGGAAGCTGACCCAATGGTCCAGCAAGGCAGGGGACAGAGGTGGACATTGGAATGGACATGGATGAGGTGGGACCAGCCAGGTGGGCGTACAAAGGGTGGCGGTAGCTAGTGAACATTCAGCCCACAGGGATCTGGGGCAGGGGGCTTAGGAAAGGCAGCAACACCCCCAGGACCGGGGTGTGTGGCCGTCACCACAGTAGTAGTTGCACTGCCTGCGTTCACTCACTCATTCACTCCCCACAGTCACCGAGTGCTTAACAGGCCAGGCCCTGAGGGCCCCCGGATAACGTGTTCGTTGCGCTAGGCCATGTGGTCACCCTGCAGGGGTGAACAAGGCACTGGGAAAACAATGGGGGGACAAAGCACACCTCCCCCAGATTGAGCCTCTAGAAGGAGAGGCCAGTAAGTAAACAAAGAAACAAACCAAGCAAGGTGATCGCAGCGTTGGATACGCGTTCTGATGGAAATAAATAGGGTGCTGGAAGACAGGCTGTGTGGCAAGGGGATGGCATGAGTGTTCACAGAAGGGGTCGAGGACAAGGACGGAGGGGGAGCGGAGCGGAGGAGAGAGGCTGCCAGGCAGAGGCGCACCTGGCTCAGGGAGCTGAGCCAGGAAGGCGGAAGTCCCTGCTTGCCATCCCAGCCATCGGGGCTCAGCCAGGGCTGGTGGCTGGAAGCACCTTGGCTCCTGCTGGCGTTGACAGCTGTCCTTTTTCTCCTTTTTTATGTGTAGCGGTGACCTTATGGTCACAGTGCCACTGAGCACTTAAGCCCTCGTGTCTCAGGTAGAGCCCGGTCAGGTGCATTACTGTGGTCACTGCCCATTTCTTCCTGTCCCTCTGGGACCCTTCATGCTTCTGTCCCATGGGACATCCACGGAGCCCAGTCTGTAGATTTGCAGGGATCACAAATGTGGGACCAGGTGGAAGTGGTGGGGGGCAGGGATGGGTTTCATTGCCTGGGACATTCACAGACCAGTGTCCAAGAGTCAGGGGCTCCTAAAGCTCCCCCAAGGTTGAAAGCAAGCTGGGATCTAAGAATGTGGCATCCGGGGCTTCCAGCTGGTAAACATGCTTCGTGTCTGGCAGGGGGTGGAGTGAGATCCAGGGGTGAGGTTTGGGGAGCAGGGTCCTGTCTTCTGGAAAGGGTCTAACCAGGGCGCTTAGTGAGGCTGATGAGCAGGGCCGAGCCCTACACCTGTCCACCGGGCTCAGGGGGCAGTTCTTCCCGTTGTCTCAGCAGGCAGATCCTTACTGCTCTGGCAGCTCGCTCGCACTTTTATTCTGACCTCCCAGCCCAGCCGACTGTGGCCTGACAGCTGGTTTCCTCTCTTTCCTTAGAGGGGGTGCTGGCTTATTTTTCGTCATCAATTTGGTTGGATGGCTAGAGGACCGGAACATGGAGGATTTGCGCTTATAGCATCATCATCATCATATCAGCCGCTTGTATGCCGGCATCATGCCAAGCACCTTCTCTCTATGAACCCCCTGAGTCCTGTCATTCTGCAGATGAGGAAACGCAGATCAGAACGGGGATGTGACCCGCCTCGGGTCACACAGAGAGCCAGTGGCAGAGCCAGGGGTCTGATTCAACTGTATGGGCGCTCTGCTCATCCGTCCTGCTTGGCCAGCACACAGGCCATCCTTTGCAAAGGGACATCTTGGAGTTGTCACCTCCCACAATAGCTGTGGCCACTCGCTTGCCCTCCTCCCAGGCCCCACTCCGGTCCCCTCTGCTGATTTCAGGCCAAGCGTGCAAGACCCTCGGCTTGGAGGAGGAGTCAGAAGCCCCTCCAGCCCATGTTCCTGCCAGCCCGGGGGCTCACCTTGTGTGGTGCTATAAAAAGCCAAGTAGTAATATGCAAATCACGCTGATTATTTATGGCCAAGTGAGTAAATAAGCGGGAGAGACAAGGTGGGATGTTGTTTTTACGATCTCTGCAGTCCTCGCAGGAAAATCTATGGTGAGCAGAGTTCGGGGGAGCAGCGCCAGAGCCCATGGTTTAATAAACACAGCCTAATTACCAGGCTCCAGGGACAAACAAGTGAGGGGTTATGGCCGGGAGTCGTGAGAAGCCGGCAGCAGGCGCTGGAGCTGGAGGGCAGGGGCCGGGATGGGCTACCCGAGCCTCTCTCCATCCACCTCTCTCTGTCCTCAGCCTCCGAGCCGCCTGCTGGGACAGGACAGGGACCCAGCCACCAATCACTGTAATGGGCTGTCCCTGTTGCTGTGGGGCCTGCCAGTGGGCCAGGGCATTGCTTCTGCCAGGAGCTGCTGGCTACTAAAGCTGCAGCGAGAACATCAGAAAGGGGACCTGCGAGGGAGGCTCAGGGGTGGAGGGGTCTGAGAGAGGGAGAAAGGACACCTTCTGCCGGCCGCCAGCCTAGTGCTGAGGATGGCGCGGCCTGCTGGCTGCTCACCCCAGTCCGTTCCTCTCTGCAGTGCCAGCCCTGGGAAGCTGCGATCAGGATGGAATCAGGGAAGGAGACGGGGCATGGGGCCCATAGCACGGGAGGGGCTTGAGGAGAGCAGTAAGTCCTGAGGGGCATTTGCCCCCCACTCTCCACCCAGATTGTATGCTCAAATACCAAGTGGGAGCGGAGGGGAGACCCAGTAGACCTGGTAGATGCCTATCGGCACCTCGTTGGTTGGAACTAATGTCCCTAGGAGCTACCAAAGACCAACAAAGGAAGATGCGTGGTGGACAGGGACCCCAGCCTCCTTACCCTTCAGGAGGATAACTGAGGTTAATGTTCTATACCTACTCCCAGAGTCCCCCGGTGGAATTCTCCACCTGCAGTGAGTCCTCATATGACTAGGGCCCTTCCCCTGCCCCTCACGGTGCTTCCTAGGATCAAGTCACACATAAACTCTCTTGCACCCAAACCCTTAACCCAGGTCCTGCTTGTGTGGAAACTCAACCCAGGTGACTGCAGCTACCAGGTGCCACACACTTGGATAGAAATAATTATAATAACAGCTCCTGAGTCCTTACTGTGTGCCAAGCGCTATGCTAAACATTTTACCTATATTAACTCATTGAATCACCTGAATGCTCTGTGAGGGAGCTGCCATTCCTTTCCCTTTTGACAAAGGGGAAAATGAGGCACAGAGATTTCACGGAGCCTCCTCACCAAGGTGACGCAGCTAGGAAGTAGTGAGCCAGGATGCAAACCCAGTGCTACTAGCTTTCGAGGCTGTTTTCTTAATCATCCCACTAAAGGCCTTTCAGATACTCCCCAAGCACCTCTTTATTTCAGGCCTGATGCTTGGACCTTGGGATCTGGAGGTGAACTCGATAGACATGGCCCCTGACCTGGGAGAGCTTGAGGTGTCCTGGTGGAACCAAGGAAGCGGCTCGGTTCAGTTTGGAGCGATGCACCCAGAGCAGGGAGAGTTTAGAGGCGTTGCCTGTAGAGGAATCGGACGACACTCAGGACTCAGGAGGTAGCACGTGAACACATTGTTAAAGAATAAACTGGAATTGGAAGATGGCTGGGGTGAAGGGGGTGCGAAGGGCCCAGGCAAGGGGAGCAATGGGTGTTGTACAGGGGGCTGGAGTATGTGCCCCAGCGATGTGCGGGGAGTCACCTGACACCCTCCTGCATGGCTGCAGAGCTGGGCGTGAGTAGGCCTTTTTGCTTATTTGTTTGTTTGTTGCTTAGGATGGGGACAATGACTGGTGGGAGAAGAGGCAGAGGCCAGGATAGGAAAGGTCTTGTCATGGAAGGTGAGCGCTGACTGTTCACAGCGCTTCCTTTCCTGAGCAGGTGTTGAGTGTAAGGGTGCTCATTATAGTTCTTCTCTAGCCTTTCTTGTGTTATTGAAAGGTTCTTTGGTTTTGAAAGCAATTTAGAAAAATGAGAGCAGTTAGGCGGTAAACAAACCCACCCAGATAGACCGGACTCCTCACCCTCTCCCTGTAGACTCCCCAGTCCTGGGAGGGTAACCCCACATCTCAGAAGTGTTCTTGGCACCATGGTGCAGTCAGAGTCAGCTCCAGGAACCTCGGCAACCGCTTTGACAGTCTGGATCTAGGACCCAAGGATAGGTTGACCAGATGTCCCCTTTTTAAACAGGACAGGAAGCAACGGTCCTGTCTCATTGCAGATGGCACTGCTGGCCAGCCTGCGGACACCTTGAATTTAGCCCCGTGAGACCAGGCAGACCAGGCAGACACACCTTTCGATGCTGTTGTTTACTGTCCCGTTTAAAACAGCATAGCCTACCCAACGGTCAAAGTCTACTCTTGTCTGTCTTCAACACAAGTCCTCCAGATTAAGCCTGAGGGGACCTTTGGGATTGGGTTCCATCACGCCAGTCCTAACTTGACCAGTGTGCCATCTGTGTTCACGTACAGGACATTAACAATTAGAGCACTAAGTACAATCTGGCCTCCTGGACTAGATCTTGGAATGAGAAAAAGGACATTTGTGGAAAAACTGGCAGAAAGCAAATAAAGGCTGTAATTTAGTTAATAGTAAAATGCCAATGTTCCTCTCTTTGTTTTGACTAATTACCATGATTATGGAAGATGATAAATGAGGAGAACTTAGATGAAACGTATACGGGAACTCTCTGTACTATCTTTGCAACTTTCCTATAAATCTCAAATTATTCCAACATCAGGAATTTATGTTAAATTATGGTGAACAGGGCAGGGCTGAGGATAGGGCTGTGTCACCAAGTCCCAAATCTAGTTGACATCTGTGCATGGCCACTGAGCCGGTAAAAAAATCCATCTTACTGCGATAACGTGTAGCCCACCTTTCCTCCTTTGCGCATTTATGAATGCCTTGTCCAAACCCGCATATACCAGCCCTGTCACGTTTCCCTGGTCTTCCCACCCAGTAACTCTTCTCAAAAGGGAGCGAAGTTGATGATAATTCACTTGGCAGAGGGCATTCCTCTCGATCAAACCATCCGACAGAGGTCGCTTTGAAGTGCCATGTGCTTTCTGACTCCGTTTTAAGAAGTCCCTCTACTCCAGTTGTATTTGTATTTGCCTTTTTGGAAATGTCTAGAGCAAAGCAGACATGCTGTCCCCCGGGAAGAAAGACAGGAAGAGGGTTTCAAGAATGGCAGAGCCCAGCAATGACAATGGACCCATATGGATCCTACAAGTGCCACTAAATTTTAACCTTTGTTGGTGATCTCTTGTCTCTGCTTTGCTTGGAGGGACCCAAGAAGGTAGGCTAATAAGGAGTCAGCCACCATGAAAGTGTCCCATTCTGACCTAGAGATTGTGGGGACCTATGTGTAGAGGGTTTCCTATACAGACGACACAACTAATTGTCCTTCGCTTACATCGTTCTAATTGTCCCTGCTGATTAATGAGGTCACTTAAGGTATCAATTATTATCCTGCCAAGAGAATGAGTGTCCAACTGAAATAAATGCCTGGGAACTTGCTTATTCTATTACAACAAAAAGTAATGAGAGATGAGTAATGGCGTGTGCCCCGAGAGAAACAACAGGAAGCGGCAAGCAGGGGAGAGAGGCAGAAATGGGCATTTTCTGACCGGGAGCAAAAGAGGCTTTTGTGTACAAGCCGCTTTTTATTGATGCTGTTGCTTTCAGCACCACTTTTTTAAATTGTTTTTGACAGAGAGAGAGAGATACAGAGACAGAGGGAGAACTGAACTGGGGGCACTCCCTAGTTCAGCACATGAGTTGCACGGGCCGGGGCTGGGATTCGATCCTGGGTCCCCGGCGCTGCAAAGTGAGTGCTTAACCCACTGCGCCATCCCGGCTTCCCCAGCACTTTTAGAGAGCTGTCTAATACTCCGTGTCGCCATGTCCTCCCTTCCTAGTCATGGTCTAACCCACTGGAACTGCCTCAGTCTTACCTGTCCACCAGTCCTGCTCTGCAGAAAGTCGCCACTGTTCTCCCCGTTGCCACATCCATTGGCCTTCTGCTCCTTCCTTACCAGTCTCGTCAAAGGTGTTTGCTATAAACATTGGGCTGCTCTATCTTTGTGAACTAAGGTTTTCAAGGTTTGGGGGCAGATACTCAGAAGAGGGATTGCTGGGTCATATGGTCGTTCTATTCTTAATTTTTGGAGGAACCTCCACACTGCCTTCCACAGTGGTTGTACCAATTTCCATTCCCACCAGCAGTGTGTGGGGGTTTCTTTTTCTGCACAGCCTCTCTGGCTCTTGTAATCCCTTGTCTCGGTGAGGATAGCCTTTCTAACAGGTGTGAGGTGCTAGCTCATTGTGGTTTTGATTTGCATCTCCCTAATAGCTAGTGATGTGGAGCCTTTTTTCGTGTATCTGTTGGCTATGTGCATGTCTTCATGGTGGAAGGAGAAGGGAGCATCAAATAGATGGGCTACCCGAGCCTCCTGGAAGGAGAGCTGCCCGGGGTGGCCTCCGCAGCCGTCAGAGGCTTGGTGGGCACAGGTCCGCAGGATGGGGACTCTCCAGGGAGGAACACCACTGGCCACGCACTCACCTTCAGACAGCTGTTCCTCGTCTTCCTGGGATGGGAGGGGCAGAAAACAGAGCTCTTGTAGGGCCACTCCTAGAATGGTACCTCGGAGGGTCAGGGAGGCCCCATTGCTCCGCGGAGACGTCATGGGGGACGCTCACACCTTCAGGGCAGCCTTGATGGAAGGAGGACAGCTCCCACTGCCAAATGCGGGGTGTCACTGGTCTGATGTGGGGATGCGGGGACCGAGACAGCAGTGTTCTGGGACACGGTGGCCTCTCTTCCTCCAAGCTCCCCTGCCCAGTCACATCCCACCAACCTTCAGCCTCTGTCATGGAAGAGCATCCTGGGCCAGGGCTTCCCAGGATCCTGTGGGAGCAAATCAAGTCTGCACCTGCAGGGAGCGTGAGCAGCTGCCAAACAAACAAACAAACAAATAAACACAAACAAGCCTTCTCTTGATGATCACTCAGTCATGGCGAACACATGGAGGGCAAACGGCTGGTTGTATGCACTTGTTCTCCGGTCACTGGTCAGAGAACAATTTCATAAATTACATATAAAGTAGGATTTTGTCTTTTCTCCACTCGTGCCATTCCCTTTGCTTAAAATGACCCTCTTGTCTCTCCACTACCTTTTATGCCCTGTGGATGATTGGCTAACAGTGAATCATTTAGTCCAACTAAAGCTGATGTCAGATTCCATGGGCATCTCTCTCTCACTGCACTTAATAATACAATTTGTTATTAACGCTTACTGTGTGCCTGGCACCATTCTCTAAACCTGGGCCTGGACCAGGGAGCCAAATGGATAAAAATCCCTGCCTTTGCGGAGTTCACATACTAGTGGGGAAAGGCAGGCTTAAGAAATAAGGATGAGTCAAACAGGTAAAATGTTAGACAGTGATAAGTAGTGTGGGCAAAATGCAGGATAGAGGGACCAAGAGCCAGGAACTGAGGCAGGAGTGAGTCAAAGATGGCAATTTTAAATAGAGTGGTCATTGAAGGTCTAGGTGCTAAAGTGATGTGTGAGCAAAAACCTGAAGATGAGGGAACCAGCCATGCATATGTAAGGGAAGAGAAGGGATGGGGAGAGAAAGCTGAGGGAGCAGAAAGTGCAAAGGCCCTGTGGCAGAAACGTGCCAGATGCGTGTGAGGGACAGTAGAGGGCCATCATGGCTGGAGTGAGTAAACAGGGGGAGACATATTGGTGATAGATAGGTATTGGAGGGGGAGGGAGGCGTGGTGGGAGAGGATTGATTGCCCAGGGCCCTTAGGTCATTATGAAGACTCTAGCTTTGCCTTCAACCAAATGAGACACCTTTAGAAGGATTTTGAGCAGAGAAATACACAGTCTGACTTGAAATGATCATGCCAGCTACTGTGTTGAGAACTGTCTGTAGGGGGACAAGGGAGACTGGTTAGGAGGTTTGATAATAACTGAGGCAAGCAATGGAGGTGGCCTGAAGCAGGATGGTAGTAATGAAGGTGATGAGAAGGAGCCAAATTTCCAGATAAACTCATGTAAGTGCCTCCTGCTGAGGCTTAACGACTTGAGGGCCAGGTTCATCTCCTCAATTCCTATCCTTAGAACCAAGCATAGTACATGCCATTTAATAGGGCACACAATTGATATTTGTTGAATGAATGAAGGATGAAAAGTAATTTTTAATTGCTAATAATGGGACTAAGCCCACCTCTGGTCTCTTTCTTGAACCCCGAGTAACATCCACCTAGATTTCCTGAGCTGATGTCAGGAAGCAGGTTGTTCATAGATGTGCTGAACCAGGAACTGTGGGGCTTCAGCTATGTGTGTCTGTTTTTCTTGCTGCAGGACTTCTCAGAGCCTTTCATACACAAGTGCGTGCATTCCTAACATTTCTTCGTTTGAGGTACCCTTAAGTGCTTCAGTAAGTTTTGCCTGGTGCTCCATGGGTAAAAGAAGGACCTGTCAGCTTCATTGATTAAGTAGTAGGGTCCAAAGAGCTGAACAAGTATTTATACCCTAATGACCCTGTGGCTGTTTGAAAAAAATAGTGAATATCAATGGAAATAAAACCTCATATTTTACGTTATCCTTAAATAACCACAATTACTAACTGAGGCAATGTGTGTACTTGTTGGGCTCTGCACAGTCTCTCAAACCACCCTCAGACCCTCTTCCACACTGTGTCTACACAGCACCACTTTCTATCCCACCAGCCACCAAACACGCAGCTTTGCAAAGACATGGTGTCATCTAACCTAACGTCACTTCACATTGAAACTGCGAACTACCTTGAGCTAATAGATATTGAGTATTGCAGTCTCCCTTAAAAAGTTTCACATATCCCTGAGTGCCCTTGTAAATTTTCCTGCGGCACCCTCGGGTACCATGGCACACAGTTTGGGAACCATGGTGCTACTTTGCATGTGGCATGCCTCTTCTCAGGCAGATCTACTGACATAACACTGGATGGTGGTCCCCGTGCAGTGGGAGTTGGGAACTTTTGGGATAGATACAAGTAGAGCGTGAAGAGAGAATACCCAGGATTCCTTGCTGCAGAACTAGATGCTACAGGTCTAGGCTGTTGCCCGAGTGAGTGTGCTTACCGGGTTGGCATTCTGAACCTAGAGTGCTGCTCCTTTTTTCTTTTGTTTTAAGACCGCAGCAGGTGGACCTGCTGTGACTCCAGACCTTGCTTCTGAAGCCTGAACGCATCCTAGAAAGCGTATATGGAGATCGTGGGGGCAGCGCAAGAATCATCTCTATAGATTTTTGGGTTACTGTGGGTTTCAGGGCTTCTGAGACCAGGAACATCAGAATCTCGTGATCAATGAAGCAACAGCGTGAGCTCCGTGACCTGCCTTCGCTGGGCATTTCATACCCCAGAGCCTGTTCTGCACAACCCTAGCCCACAGGCTGCTCTAAGAAAAAAGGAGTTTATGATATATACCTATATCTATATATACACTCAAAAGCCCAGAAAGCCTAATGTTTCCAAGTTTCCCCAGTTTTAGAAGCTCCTGATGAAATGCAAATGGAAATTACCAGAGAGAACATGGGTCTGTCGGGCGTATGCATGTGTCTGTGTATTGTGTGCGATTATGACTAATGTCCATCAATTACCTGCAAATTACTAGATGTTGCCTGTAATGATAGTTCTGTTTTTAGCTTAATGGTTTATGTATCTAACTAGTGGCTGCTGTCTGGAGTCGGGCTGCTGGCAAATCAAAACACTGTTTTGCCTAGCCTGTCAGGATGACAAATGTTGCTTACATTGACTCTTTTATTCCCAAGGTCAATTGACATGTCTTTTTTAATACCACTGTTTGACGTACTAAGAGCCTTAAATGAGAGGCATTCAATAAAGGTCCAATTTGCTATATTACTGTTTATCCCCGGATAATTCTATATTCATTCTACTCTTCAAGATTGCAAGGAAGAGCCGCCCACAGCTCCCCCTCAGAAATGGGGATTTATCCCAACGACCTCCAGATCGCGGGGCAGCATGGGAAACATCTCGTAAGCCTTTTGGCTGCTGTGGGCTTCAGAGCTTCTGAGACTGGGCTGGTCAGCAACCTTCTGGCCAAGGTAGCAACAGCCTGCACTCTGCGACCTGCCTAGTCTGGGCATGTTGTTTCCCAGAGAGGGTTCCCCAGAGCTCCAGCCCACATGCTGCCCTCAGCATACAAGGGTCTATGATGAAAATGGGTTGGGGAGCTGTTACATAATCTATTCCTGCCGCGAAAGTTATTAGCAGAAGTCCCCCACAAGCACCTTTTGTTTTATTTGCTAAAAGATTTTTGCTTAACTTTGTTTAACCCAGCATTTCTCAGTTCTGCTTAACCATAAGCACCCTGGAATATCCTTTGGAGAATAACTTGGTATTGCTACTTCCAGAAGAATCTGGTTGTGTCTACTTGTCGCCCTCTGTGGGGGTCTCCAGGACAGACCTCGGGTTCACTGATTTATTAGGCGAACTCCTAGGAGTCAGCATATGATTGATCTCATAGCTACGATGTGTTATGGTGAAAGGAGAGCCAAACAGCAAAGGAAAACTGGGCGTGGGGTGAAGTGGGGCGGGGGGTGGGGGAACCAGGCCAAGCTCTCTAGAGCCCTCTCCCAGTGGTGACACACAGGATGTGCTGACTGCCCCAGCAATGGGAAATGTTGCCAGGCAGCGAAGCCCCCTGGAGAGTCCGCCCACAGTTTTCCCTGGGGGCAGATTACCTGGGCACCTTCTGCCTGGCATGCACTAAAGTTCCAGACTTCCAGAGGGAAAGCCGGTGCTCAGTGCTAACCATCGTGTTCATACAGATTGTTTAGGCTGCTCTTGGGTCTGGGAACGATGGGGTCCCTCCTGAAACCCATGTTCCTACGTGCCAGCCAAGCTGTTTTTTCAGAGTACTTCACTCAGGCCTTTTTTGCCCACACTCTAATAGTTGGACATTCATTCGGTCGTTCATTTATTCATGCATTGAGTCACTCTAAGAGTATTTGTCTTAATCAAGTCAGGCTGCTGTAACAAAATATGCCATGGGCTGGATGCTTATACACAACAGAGATGTATTTCCCACGTCCAAGATCAAGGTGCCAGCAGGGTGAGGGTTTGGTGAGAGCCCTCTTCTGGGTTTAGACAGCCAGCTTCTCACTGCATCGTCACATGGTGGGAGCAGAGAAGGGAAGCAGGCTGCAGTGGCTCCTATCCCATCCAACCGGGCTTTACCTGCGTAGCCATGGCTCTCACGGAGCTCTCATTCTAGTCAGGGAGACCCTAATAAAATAATCACACAACTCATAAAAAATATTTACCCCCCCCTCCCCCCAAGAAGCATCGAATTGGGAACTACGGTGGATGCTGGCAAAGAACAAAGAAAGGACATTAGTCAGGGTGGGCCGTGTTCTGCTGCGAGTATTGATCATGCTTTTATTTTCTGTATTTTCTGATGCTCTGGTGTCTTGAAGTCCTGCTGGACCAGGAGAGACAGCCCCTCCTAGCATTATTGAATTCCCAGAGACAGCAAACTGCTTTCCTGGGAGTAAGCCTTTCATATGCAAACCAACCTGTTCCAGAGTACAGACCTCCTTTACTGATCTCTGCTTGTTAAGTCACTAGGGCCCTGCCCTACTCATCCCAGGGACAGGTGGGAGACAAGGAAGGCTAGGTCCTACACCCGGGAGCCCTAACCAGCCAATCCTAAACCGGCCAAGCCTGCCCACCCTGCCACCCCCATTTCTTCCACCCACAACCCCAATAAAGGCTCTTGTTCACATTTTACTCCTGCTCCTTCCACCTCCTAAGTGGCTTTAGTGCTTCCCTGGGTGGCTGTGGGTGGCATGGCACACCCACTTCTCTTGGGAACTGCTAGTCACAATCTTTTCAATAGCAATTGTCTCCTGACCTGTTGGCCTTACCATACCTGATAACAATAAAATCTACATTTTAAAGTACTGTGGTAACAAACGTTCAAGTCTCAATGACTTACCTCACCAAAATTTAATTTATTATCATTTTACATGTTCAGAAGCTGTTCATAGAATCACTCAGGGACCCCAATTGCAGAGATCTAGGATCTCTTTGGAAGAGGGGAGGGGAAGGGGGATTCTGCCGAAGATGCACAGGCACCTCAAGGTTCCTCCCAGACACAATGCAGTTCACTGGTTCCCACAGGCCCTTGGCAAAGCCAGTGCCGTGGCCACACCTGACCTCAGCAAGGATGAGGAGGAGCCATTCCCCCGTGTGTCTGGAAGGGATGTTGGAGACACGTGGGGAAGAGGACCAGTGACTTCTACAAGGACCTGTGAGAATGCAAAATAGATAGGCTGATCTGAGAGCTCAAGAACATAGCCTTCTGAAAATACTGTAGGGACCTTTGCAGTGAGATGTGAATGATGGGAAGGAGTTAGTGAGACAAACAGGTGGAGGGGAGGGAGAAAGTGTTCTGAAAAGGAAACAGCGTGCGCACAGACCCCGAGGATGGGGAGTGGGGAGTGGCCCACTGAAGGAACTGAAGCCAGGGGTGTACCAAGGAGGAGGTTGGGGAGAAAGGTGGGGAAGAGTAGTTTATCACTATGTTTGAAGTGTGGACCCTGGGTGGACTTTTCAAGTTCCTTTTATTATTGTTTCCAAATCTCCCCCCCCCCGGAAATTCAGGCCTTATTGCCCCCACTCTGGCCTGACCACTGCCCCTGCCCTTGACCAAAGGAGCCTGGAGCGGCCAGGCAGGATATAGGGCAGAGAACCCAGCAGTCTGAATCATACGCGTTTTGTGGCACTCGCTAGGGATTTGGGCTTTAATCCTAAAACCGTGCGGAAGCCATTAATGGATTCTGAACTGGGTGAGTTAGGAAGTGTGGGGTCCTGGACCTCATCAGTTTCCAAGACTCGGGGTTAGTCTAGGCAGCGAGGCAGAAGGAAGGAGAAGGTGCTTGAGGAAGTGGGAAAGACAATAAGCCTTGATGAAGTGGAAGATGAGAATGTCTTAGCTTACATCTATGACCGTGACACCTGTTTGCAAAAGCTGTTCTCTGCACATCTGAGATTCAACAGGGATGTAAGCAGCAGCAATAGGGGGCTGTTGCTTTTTTCGCCATCATTTTACCCCATTTCCCTAATAAGTGTGGATGCTACTATCGAAGGAGACTTCCCTCCTTTCAGTAAGGTACAGTAGACTCTCCATTAACCGGAATTCAAGCAACTAGCACTCTCAAGCAACCAGCATACTCTTTTTGGCTGGCTGCTTGAGACTTTGCTGTTTGCTTGAGTTCCAGTAAATGGAGAGTCTACTTACATCTCTGCACATCTACCAGTCCCCATGGGTGCTGGTTAACTGAGAGCCTACTGTATTTAGACTTGTCAGATGAAAGACAGGACGGTCTGAAAGTTCTGTTTGCTCATTCCGACAGGCAGCGTGGTGACTCCTCCTGACTGTGGGTCATCCGCTTGTCTACAATCGATTCAGTGATAATGAGTAGCTGAGGGAAGAGCGGGCAGTGGGGCAGGGCGCTGATGGTTCAAGTATACGGATGGGGAGAGCCAAGCTTTCACACCCCCCACCCGTTTTAGTGCCTGTGAGCACTTCTCCATGTTACGATTTATCTACCAAGGCTGGGAAATAGCAGAGCAGTGGTAAATATCTGATTAGAGAAAACGCCTAGGAAGCTGCAATTCCATATATTACAAGTGATAAAACTGTAATTATTTGTTGACAGTGTACATTAACTATTCACAGCTTGTGTCAATATAGTACCAAGAAAACTAGAGTCTAGGAATCTTTAATGGCAGCTCAAAAATAATCATGGGACTAACTAGGGGAATAAAATCTACAAGTTCTGCTAGTGGGAAGAATGCCATTCCCAGAGATGACCTCATGGGAGAGGTCTTGGGGAGGGGTGAAGTTCCTCTCTGAAGCCATATGTGGTTGAAGAAAAAGTCTCTCCCCAAACTGTCTGTGAAGGGCATCCAAGGGCATAATTCTGGTGGACATGGGTGTCAAGTTGCAGCTGCTATGGATTAGGCCCATTTGGAGGCAGAGACAAGCAGGGCCATCTAGGTCTGGCCCCTTGGGGACAAGTTTTTGTTTTGTTTTGTTTTGTTTTAAGGCCAGGCATTTGTAGAGGTTTAGGGACTGAGCTTTTTGAGATTACTCCGAATTTGATAGCATTTTTTTTTAAGATTTATTTTTATTGGGTTTTTTGTTTGTTTGTTTACATTTGATGCCCCCTTCCCATGCCCCCCCATCCCTCCCCCCCACCTCCCACCCCAACCCTCAGGTAACCACCAAACCACTGACTGTGTCCATGAGTTTTTGTTTCTTTGTTACTCTCAGTTTTGTATTTCACCTATCAGTGAGGTCATATGTTTCTTCTTTCAGTCTGACTAATGTCTCTTAATAAGATGTTTTCAAGGTCCATCCATGTTGTCACAAATTGCTGTATTTCATGTTTTCTTATTGCTGAGTTGTATTCCATTGGTAAATGTACCACAACTTCTTTATCCAGTCATCTATCAGAGGACACTTTGGTTGATTCCACGACTTGGCCACTGTGAACAGTGCTGCAATGAACATTGGGGTACATATATCTTTGCGGATTAAGGTTTTCAGGTTTTTTGGGTAGATACCCAGAAGAGAGGTTGCTGGGTCACGTGGCAATTCCATTTCTAGTTTTTTGAGGAATCTCCACACTGTCTTCTGCAGTGGTTGTACCAATTTACATTCCCACCAGCAGTGTATGAGGGTTCCTATTTGTCCACAGCCTCTCCAGCACTTGTTATTCCTTGTCTTGTTGATTATAGTCATTCTAACAGGTGTGAAGTGGTATCTCATTGTGGTTTTAATTTGCATTTCCCTAATTGCTAGTGATGTTGAGCATTTTTTCATGTATCTGTTGGCTGTTTGTATGTCTCCAGGGGACAAGTGTCTGTTTAGGTCTTCTGCCCATTTTTTAATTGGAACGTTTGTTTTTTTGTTGTTGAGTTGTATGAGTTCTTTATATATTTTAGATATTAGTCCCTGATCAGAGGCATTGTCTGCAAATATATGCTCCCATTCGGTTGATTTCCTTTTTACTTTGTTGATGGTGTCCTTTGCTGTATAAAGTTTTTTAGTTTGATATAGTTCCATTGATTTATTTTTGCTTCCCTTGCCTTTGGGATCAAGTTCATAAAGTACTCTCTGAACCCAAGGTCTATAAGTTTAGTACCAATGCTTTCTTCTATGCACTTAATTGTTTTGGGTCTTGTGTGGAGGTCTTTAATCCACTTTGAGTTAATTGTGGTATATGGTGAGAATTCACAGTCTGGACTGTGAACTCTCACAATTTGGTATTTTAATGTCAGGGTCCATTAGGGACAGCAATCAGTCATCAGCACAAATGCATACCTGGGGGAGGGGGAAGGCTGTCTAGTGCATGGGCAAGTCAGCAGGAAGCCAAGGGACGGGTGAGTGGTGGCCTCGGGCCAGGGTTCTCGTTCTGGTGGCCAGTCCACTTCCAAGGACCCAGCCAGTGCTGTAGGTGAGTGTGTGTAGGGGGCGGGAGCAATGAACAGGAGGCAGCTGAAGGGAGGGCCCAGCATGGACCCAGTAGGAGCTCAAGGCTCAATCTAGGTAGACTGAGTTTAGGTCAAACCTAGTGGAGAACTGAGGTACCGCCCGATAGAAACGTAGTGTGGGCCACATCTGTGATTAAAAAAAAAAAAAAAAAATTTTTTTTTATTTTAATTTTGATACAATTATAGATTCATAGGAAGTTGCAAGAGCAGTACACAGAGGTTGCATGTGTCCTTCCTAGTTGCCCCGAATGTCACTATAGTATAATATCAAAACCAGGAAATTGACACTGTGCAATGTGCGTATACTTCTGTGTTATTCTTGTCACATGTGTAGATATATGTCACCTCCACTGCAATCAGGATACAGAACTGCTTCATTAGCACAAAGAGCTCCCCGGTGCCACTGCT
Organism: Craseonycteris thonglongyai; assembly: GCA_004027555.1. NCBI lineage: Eukaryota > Metazoa > Chordata > Mammalia > Chiroptera > Craseonycteridae > Craseonycteris > Craseonycteris thonglongyai. Next base: position 242,547 of record PVKE010000019.1, on the reverse strand, counting down.
TCGTAATCACCCCCACGTGCCTTCCTCTCACTATCCCTAAAGCCTGGCAACCACGAGTCTATTTTCTATCTTTAATGTTGTCATTTCAAAAATGGTATATCATTGGTGTCATCTGGGATGTCATTATTTTGAGATGAGTTCTTTTCCCACTGCCCATTGTGCCCGTGTGGTTATATGTATTGAGAGCCCATTCCTTTTTTTTTTTTTTTTTTTTTTTTTTTTTTTGCTGAGTGGCATCACATGGTGGTATGGATGATGTACCACAGTTTGTTCAGTAGGTACATCCTACTGCAGGACATTTTGGTCATTCCCAGTGTTTGACTATTAAAAATAAGAAAACACCTGCTGTAAACAATCATGTACAGGTTTTTGTGTGGACACAAGTTTTCACTTCTCTGGGGAAAATGCTCAGGAGTGTGATTGTTGAGTTGTATCATTAGAGTATATGTAGACATTTTTTTTTTTTTAAGAAACTGCCTAACTATTTTCCGAAGTGTCTGTGTCATTTTACATTCTACCAGCAATGTATAAGCGATCCAGTTCTCTACATTGTTGCCAGCATTTGGTGTTCTCACTATTTTTATTTTATCTCTTCTATTATAGGCAGTAATAGTTCATCTTGATCTTAGTTCTCATTGCCCTAGTGGTTAACGATGCTGAAAATTTTTCATGTACTTATTTGCCAGACTTATATCTTCTTTAGTAAAATGTCTCTTCACCTCTTTTGCTGATATTGTCAGTCTTAGGAAAAAAGTATTCAGTCTTTCACCATTAATTGTGATGGTAGCTATACAGGAGTTTTGTAGGCGTTCTTTGTCAAGTTGAGGAGGAGATTTTCCTCTGTCTTAGTTTTCTGAAAGTTTTTTTTTTAATTATTACTGAAAATATTAAATTTTGTCCAGTGTTTTTTTCTATATCAATTTATATGGTCATGTGATTTTTCTTTTTTTTAACTTTTGGCCTGTTAATATGGTGAATTACATTGATTGGTTTTCACATATTGAACCAGCCTTGCATCCTTGGAATAAAGCCCACTTGTCTATGGTGTATAATTATTTTTATATATTGCTGAATCCTCTTTGCTAATATTTTATTAAGGATTTTTGTCTTTATATTCATGTGAAATACTGATCTTTCATTTTCTTTATTTGTACTATTTTTGGTTTTGGTATCAGGGTATTACTGATCTCATAAAATGTATTTGAAGTGTTCTTCCTCTGTTTTCTGGAAGAGATTGTATAGAATTTGGCATTAACTCTTTAAATATTTGGTACAATTCTCCAGTGAAAACATCTGGGTCTGTGTATTTGAAGGGGGGCCGGGGGAGTATTTTAATTACTAACTCAATTTCCTTAATAGTTATAGTGCTATTCAAATTATCTATTTTATATTGGGAAAGTTTTTGTAGTTTGTGTTCTTCAAGAAACTGGTCCATGTCAACTAAGTTATCAAATATATATGTGTAACTTGTAGTAAACACCACAAGTTACTATCCTTTTGATAACTATAGGATCTGTTTTTCTTAACCCTGGGAATTTGTCAGTCTGATAAGTGGAAAATGAGTTGTGGATTCAGTTTTCATATTTTTGATATTAGTTAGGTGGATCATCTTTCTGTTTTTGTTTATATCTTTGCCCTTTTTCTCTTTACCTGTTTACCATTTTCATATTGATTTTTTAGTGTTCTTCTTGTTTTAAGATTTATTTTATTGTTTTGAGAGAAGGTGAAAGAGAGAGAGAGAGAGAGAGAGAGAGAGAGAGAGAAATTGAAGGGAGAGGGCCCAGAGCCGCTTCCAGAACGGTACATCATTACCTGTGATATAGTTTCATTCCACACAGGTGGATATGGGGTCATGCAGGGAGAAAACCAAACTGGGGACCTCCCACATGGGAGGTGAGAACCTTTCCCACCATCCCAGCAGTTACCAGTTTCACCACAGTCCAGCATATGGGTTCGCACTGTGGCCAGGGCTGGGGATTGAATCCCAGATCTCATGGTTGCAAGGCAAGCTCTCAACCTGCTGAGCTGTTCTAGCATCCCCTGTTATGTTCTTTATAGAGGATGAATACTAACCCTCTTCTTGTCATACGTATAATACATAATCTTCCCAGTTTGTGTTTTTCTCTTTATTTTTACAGTTTCTTTGGCTCCCCCATACATGCTTTTAATTTTCATGTAATTAAATCCATCGATATTTTTCTTTAAGGCCTCTGGAGTTTCATGATGTATGCATGGTACTCAATCAATTTAGAGATAGACCCCAAATCAAACTAACTTGAATAACAACAACAACAAAATCAAGGAAGAAATGAAGGAACCAAGCAAGTGAGCAAAGGAAGAAAGAATGTTGGCTCGTGTAACTGGGCTCTGCAGAGACAGAGCTCTCCGCATGGCTGTGTGAAGGGCCTCAGCCTATGTCACAGGGCTGTCCCTCTCCTCTCCTCACTGGTCAGCTTGGCCTACATCTCTGTGGGATATCATTGTCTCTACAGCAGGTAGGCTCTGTGTCATGATAAAAAGGCTCTTGGCAGTCCCAAGATTACATCCTAGGGATTGAGAATCCAAAAATAAAAGACTCCCAGAGTCCGTGTGTCATATTCTGTGGCGGAACTCAGAATGACCCTGCTTCAGTGATGTGCCTTCTTCTCTCTTCTCCAAGCCTCAAGCCAGACCATAGAGCTGAGTGATGTGCCATGATGGGTGGTTTGCCCGGCTCTGTGGAAAGTGAGGAGTGCTCACTCTTAGAAAGACCTTCCACAGTGCAAGACTTACAAAATAGTGTGTTTCCTTCTAATAGGTAGGGTTTCATTATTTTAAATATAAATTTTGTCCCAAGTGAAGGAGACCAGGGCAGGAAAGAGGAGAGAACATGGCATGAGGTAGAGATCCTTTGCTGCATGTTTTTCTTCATTTTAAAAGACTTATTTTATTGCTTTTGACAGAGACAGGGAGGGCCCAGAGCAGTCTCCATAGTTGTACATCATCAATTTTTTCCACATGGTTTAGTTCCACACAGGTGGGCGGGAGTCAGGCAGGGCGGGAACTGGGCTGGGAACCTCCCACCTGGGAGGCATGCCCCCTCGAGCCAGAGGCTGAGCCAGGGTATGGGAGCCGAGCTGGCGGCCTCCCGCATGGGAGACATACCCCAGTTCGGCATGTGGGTCCACAGGGGCCGGGATTCGATCCTTGGTCCCTGGGGCTGCAAGGCGAGCGCTTAGCCCACTTAGTCATCATGGCTTCCCCCCTTTGTTGCACATTTTTATACCTGAAGAGAAAATAACCTTGAAACTTATTGGGCCACCTGTTTCACAGTTTGATCACTTTTCCTCGAGTTTATTCTGCGTTGACACAAGTCCTATAACACGAGGCTGGTAGGGAGGCGAGGGCTTCATCCAGCACAGGGCTTTTCATAGTGGGCATTAACAAATACTGATTTAACCTGTCTGAACCCAATATTCATGTTCTCCAGGGGACAGCTGGGCATCCAGATAATACATAGCAATGGGAGACATAGCAAGGGACCCAAAAACACCACAGATACACCAAACTACTTAAAAATCAGAGTAAAGGTAACCTTTGAATTCCCTGCCAGAGCCCTGATGGGGGTTGTGGGAGGCAGAGTGAACCTAAAATGGGGACAAAGGATATGAGTGGCCACCTCCCTACCACCTGTGGGCACAATCAGGTCACTTGTGAGGACCACCATGTGTACACCCCCAGGTATGTACAATTGTTTTCCTAAAATATGTTTCCAAGTATTCAGTGAGAGCTTCATTATATGATCTTCTGAATATTAGAACAATCTTATAAAAATGACTCTTGTGCTTAAAACTTATTATCTCAGGTTCAGTGATTTCTTCCATTTTTTTCACTTAACTTGCGGGGGGGGGGGGAATTAAGCATTTTCATTTTAAAAGCCAGTACAATATGATCCCATTTGTATGAAATTATTTCATTGACTATGATCCCATCTATTGATCCTTCTATCACTTTGTATATTCACTGTCAAGAATGATTATTCCTAGATTGCATTGGGGCTTTTTTATTTTTATTATTATTATTTTTTTAAAGATTTATTTTATTGATTTTTGACAGAGAGAAACAGAGACAGAGAGAGACAGAGAGAAGGGGGAGGGCCCAGATCAGCCTCCATCGTTGACAGCATTAGTTTTCCATATAGTTTCACTCCACAGGTGGGCGTGGGGCTGCGCAGGGCAGGAACTGGGCCAGGAGCCTCCTGCATAGGCCCCGGCAAGAACTGAACTGGGGGCACACGCCAGTTCAGCATGTGGGTCCGCATGGGCCAGGGCTGGGATTCGATCCTCGGTCCCCAGGGCTTCAAAGCGAGCACTCAACCCGCTGAGCCATCCCAGTTTTCCCTATTTTTATTTTTTTGCTTTCATCTTTTAAGAATAATAAGCCCTTATCATTTCTGTAAAAGCAGTAGACATTCCTTTTGAAGAATAAATTTGATGGTAAGAAACATTCACATTCTGCTACTTAGAGTTGGATATCTCTTCCTCGATACATGAATAAATATTGTCTATTGGCAATCATTAGTTGTGCATTTGTGGTGAAATCTACCCAGAGCCTCAAAGGATTTCAGCCAGAAAGAGAGGAGACAGGAGGAGACATGCAAAGAGGAGAAAAGAGAAGAGACATGCACTAGGCAGGCCTCCAGGTTGAGAGTGGCCCATGGCTTTAGGGGAGTAACCCCCACATGTTTGGGTGACACAAGGCCCCCGATTTCCATCACTTTGTCTCTGAACCCCTTGCATATACCTGGTGTGAGCTTTCTGTCATATCCCTCCCTATACCTAGATCAGCATGGGACGTCCAACAGGCGCTCAATAAATACTTAATGGATATAAATTCCCACAGGGGTCATTCTCTCTAAATTGCACCTTTTTGTCTTTCAGGCTCACAGGCTTTCAGCTGCCAGCCACCATTGTCAGCGCGGCCAGCACTCTGTCTCTGCGCCTCGTCAGTGACTACGCAGTCAGTGCGCAGGGCTTCCACGCCAGCTATGAAGGTAGGTGCCCCCCAGGCCTGGCCACAGGGCCTGACAGGAGGGGTCGTAAGAGCTGCAAGCAGGGCTGTGCTGCTCCGGGCTGCAGGAAGCAGCCGCTTCAGACCCAGGGCTCAGGCCTGTCCTAACAAGCCTGGTCACTGACCAGTAACTCAGTTACTTACGCCACCCAACCACATTTCCTGGAAGCTGAGAACCGAAACAGAGCTCAGCTGCAATCGTTTATCCTGAGGGCCTGGGAGCATCTACTTCTCTGTCTCCTTAAGTGGATTTTGGTGTGTTTTCATTTCTTTAATTCTGTTTTCTGTTGGGCTTAATTATATAAGGTACCTTGACTTAGTTTTGGAAATAAGAGAGATATAAACCCTAAGTAAAAGAAATAAAACAAGTCACTGGAAAAAAGATTCGGCTCAATATAGGGACTGGAAAGGGTCAGTTTTCTATTATCATGCCGAGAACAATTACTACTGTTTCTTTAATAGCATGGATCATGGTTTCCTCGTTTGAGTTATGCACATAATTTCCACTTCTCTCGGCCTGTTTAAATATGGTGTTAGCATTCAAATTAACACTAATATCTTCACTATTGTTATTATTAACTTTATTATATTCCTTCAGAAGGTGGTAGTTCTAGATCTCTGTCATTTCCCTGGGAAATTTACATCTAATTAATAGGTAATTATGCTGCTCTTGGCTACGGCCCGCACTGCTATTTCGTGGTGAGATCATTAATAGGCATATTTTAATGCTGTTAATGATAATTAATAATAGTAATGACATAATACTCTAGTATTCGAAAGCTTGCTTTCCCTTGCCTCCAATCACTTCAAGAATAAGTGATGCTTTCTTGGATGAAGTTGGAGCAATATAGGAATAGATATCACCTTCATCTTGGCCAGGAATACACCTTGGAAAGAAAGTAAATCCTACCTCCTTGGCAAAACCCACCCCTGCTGGTAGGGGTGTGGGGGACACAGTTTGATGCTTTAACGGGTGCGACGGGCCCATATATCAGCTTCTGCATCTCCGGCGAAAAGTATGATGGGCCGATATATCGACTCATACATAGACCATAGTTAAAAGCACTATAACTTACTATATATTTTCTTGTATGATGTATGACGGAAATAATTACATTTCATTTTCAGACGATGTAAAAGAATAGTATTATTATTAACTAATTCAATTTATATAAAACTAAAAAAATGCATATAGATATCTAAAACAATAACTTCATAACATTTTTTTTCCTAAGGTGGTACATTTTATTAAACGACCCTTCGCATTTCTCGCTAGGACTGCTGGCAGAAGGTAGCACTAAGAGGGTTAACCTGAGCCGCTGAGGGCTCCTGAGAAGGTCTCAGTTATTTTTAACTGAAGGTTCCTATGAAGACTCCAGAGAAAGTTCCACCTGCCTTTAACTGAGGGCTTCTGATACAAATCTGGGTTGCTTGAGCTGAGGGTGTCAGACAGTGACCTTGAACTGAGGGCTCCTGAAATGACCTGCCTGCCTTTAAAGTGAGGTCTCTGGAGATAGCTTAACTTCTTTTGAAAAAGAAAAAAAAAAATTAGTTCCTCCCAATATCAAGCCTGTGACCTTGCCCATCCTGGCTACCTCTTCACCCTGAACCTTTGGCCCTGAAGCCAAACAAATTCCAAGTTTGAGCTACAACCTCCTCACCAAGAGAGGCCTCTTCAGAAGCTCCTAACACTGTCTTTGGCCATGAGCTTCTTCCACAATCTACTGGCCTTGGGGAGATTGGCTGTGTTTAGGTACGGTGTGGGGAATGAATCAGCGAGCGTTGGCACCTGCAGAGGTCCTGGGAGGGGCCAGCATGCGGGGACATGGCTGGGCTCTGATGGTGTCCTCATTCCTCATTCAACAATCCTTGTAGATTTTTGTCCCAGGCCTGGACTCTCATGAGGCTTTAAGAACATACTGATCCTCGACCACACCAGCCCCCTGGGGAACAATGCCCAGCACTTCTCTGTCACTCAGAGCAGATCTGAGGGGACATTCATGGAGTCCCTTTAAACCAGCAGTTCTCACCTGGAATTCATGGGCAAGGTCTACAATTGGGCATAAAAGGTGTGAAAACCCTTTATAACTGGAGGCAAAATTCCAAAAGGATATGTGTATATTTCCTAGGAAGGGCCTAGAATGGGGATCAACAAACTATAGCCCCCTCACCCCCCCCACCCCCCACCTACTTCCAGCCCCTGGCCTGTTTTTGTAAATAAAATTTTATTAAAGTGGCCAAGCCCATATTGTCTATAACTGTTAGCCTGCACTACAACTTCAGAATTGAGTTATTGCCACAGAGACCATATGGCCTGCAAAATCTGTAATATTTACTATCTGGCCCCTTACCAACTCCTTGTCTAGAGTTGTGCTATACAACACAGTAGCCATTAACCACATGTGACTATTTACATTTAAATCTATCAAAACTGATTCCATTTAAAAACCACTTTCTCTGTCGCACTAGCCCCCTGTCGAGTGTTTGGTAGCCACAGATGGCTTGCGGCTGCCGTAGGGGATAGCATAGATAGAGAACACTGCAGAAGCCAGAGTTCCCATCAGATTCACCAAGGGTCTGAGATCACACCAGGTTACAAAACATTAGGATAACATGCCAGGTTGTCCAACCTTTTGGCCTACCTGGGCCACACTGGAAGAAGAATTGTCTTGGGCCACACTTAAAATACACCAACATTAATGATAGCTGATGAGCTAAAAGAAAAAGAAAAAGAAATCACAAAAAAAAATCTTACAATGTTTTAAGAAAGTTTATGAACTTGTGTTGGGCCGTGTTCAAAGCCATCCAGGGCCACATGTGTCCCATGGGTTGGACAAGCTTGATGTAGAGGCCAACGGATGCACAGCGGAGGCCACCCCAACGTGAGAATGCTCAGCATTGCACAGCGGGGCTAACAGGACAGAAGGAAGGAGCTGTCCTCCCCCAGCCGCATGAGGGTGGCAGGTCTCTAAGTCACTCATGCAAAGACAGAGCCTTGCGTGCAAGGCCCTGGCGAACCCCAGACCCGTGCCGACAGCTTGCTGTAGCAGCACGAGTCCCTCGGCCGCCACCTGTGCAGAGGTTCTGCCTGCTCCACGGTCTTTGTGGCTGCAGTGTCCTTGCTGCCCCCCTCACAGTGGCGCACAGGTGCCTGTGCTAGCACCGGGTTCGGGCACAGAGGAGCCAAGCCCCATGGGTCTGGCTTAGAACTAGACGCTTGGGCAATTTGTGAGTCCCCCAAAATGAGGTGCATGGACTTTTGGAACACCCGAAGTGGAGGGACAAGGAGGGGAGGTAGGAGGAACCAGTAGGAGTAGCCACTGCTGAGACTATACCTCGTGATGCATTACAAGTGCCCACAGCGGGGGCCTGGGCCTTCTCTATCACTAGACTTAGCAGCAAGACACCGGACATCACCATCTTTGGGTATTTATTGATAAACACTAGTGTCCTGAGCCTAACTGACCTTGCATAGATTTTTTAAAATTCTCTGGGCCTCATTGGGAGGCACAGGGAGATCCAGTCATCAATAGGACGAAACAGACTTGGCTCTTAGGGGAGGAAGTCAGCCCCACCTTCCATTGCAGAGTCCACTTCAATCATTTATGCTGAATAGCAGCAGACAGATGGGCTCTGAGGAGAAGGGACTCCCTACTGACCCCACTCAGGACAGCCTCCTTACAGTCTCTGTGCAGGAAGCCGCGGTACCCATTTCAAAATGACAAGGGGCCCCGCTGCCTGTGGCCTCTCCTTGGCGGACCTCCTGGGAGCCCGCTATCAAAGTGAGCTTGCTTCTCCTCCGCCCTCCTGGGCAGCGTGAGACATGCAGATAAGGCACTGAGCTGTTGCTGGAGATTGGGGAGGAAGGTGAAGCCAGGTGAAGAGTGTCAGCTTACAGCTGCTGCAGCTTCCAGGAAAATATCAAAAAGGCCAGTCGCCAAACGCTGAGAGCACAGGAGATGCTTGGTTTGTAATCCCCGGGGTCAGGAGCATGGGCTGCAGCTGTGGACGGAAGAGGATCAACTGTACCAAGCGCTGACTGTATGCCAGGCTCTTTACATACATTAGCTCGTTGCATCCCCATGACTGCCTGGTGGACAGACCCGGCTATCTTCATCTTACAGACAGACAAGTGGGACTCAGGAGTGTTTTGTGTTCAGCGTAGGGTTACTTGCTGGCCAGCAGTGGCTTTCCTGGCACTAAACATGATTTACTCTTCTCTTACACTGCACTCCTTGTAAAGCGTCCGGAGTGCGGCAGAGACTGGTGACTCCGTCTCATAGACAGGTCAACCAGAGCTCAGTCAGAGGCAGGGGAGGACACAGGATGGCTTGGGCCATTCCAGGGAGGCAAGGAGCTGGGTTCCAGAGCTCCTCCCCTAGGGTTGCTGGGTAAAATACAGGGTGCCTATTACCGTATTTTGCTGCGTATGAGTATAATGTTCTCCCATGTATAATGCGCACCCACATTTTTGGCCCAAAGTTTCAGGGAGAAAATCTTTTGTTTTAATTTTTTAATTCAAATGTCTGTTTGTTTATATTTAGGATCTTGTTTTTTGTATGATAAAGGAATTGTAGCATTTATTTTTTTATTTTTTTTTATATATATTTTTATTTATTTATTTATTTTGACAGAGGAAAGAGAGAGAGAGAGATACAGAAACAGAGAGAGAACTGAACTAGGGGAGCTCCCAGCTCAGCATATGGTTCCGCACGGGCCGGGGCCGGGATTCGATCCTCGGTCCCCGGCGCTGCAAAGTGAGCGCTTAACCCACTGAGCCATCCCGGCTTCCCCTAGCATTTATTTTTTAAACATATTATGGTATAAGAAATTTTGTGTTAACAAATAATTATAAAACCAAAATACAAGGTCAGAGAAAGGGAGGTGAGCAGGAGAGACAGGAAAGGGACAGTCGTGGGCTGTGGATTATGGCCCGGAGCTGGCAGATGGGGAAGTGAGCTGGGAGCCTGGGAACATGGGCCGAAACACAGCCCCGAGCGGGTTAGAAGAAGAGAGCTGACAAGGACAGAGGTGTGGGAAGCTGAAGTGCTGCACGACCCTGGAAGAGTTGGGGCCAAAGCAATTGTCGTATTCCAGGGTATTATTTTCCATACGGATAGCGTTATTGATTTCTAGAGTTACACTTTTAATTCATAAGCATAAATGAAAGAATTAAAAACATTTATATAGAGACAGAATTAGTACTGTCCACATACAATGTGCATCCTTATTTTTCCTTCACAGATTTGGGCAAAAACGCGTGCCTTCTACATGACAAAATACAGTAATTTGGTTTTTTTAAGTATTCAAATTTTAAAACTTTGATTTTTTTGGTATAAGTCTATCCCAAATACTTTAGGCACATACTTATACTAAAAAAAAAAAAAAAAAAAAAAAAAGTTCTGTTGTTTATTTGAAATTCAAATTTAATGGAGCATCACAGTTATAGGATTTATTGGTGTGTGTGTGTTGGGGATAAAGGAGAATGTGGGCATTAAAAGGGAATTGAGGGCTAAAAATGAGTGT